>JAAAKE020002432.1:0-11280 GCA_010014785.2 Anisolabis maritima
CTACGGCCAGAGGTCGGCTGGGTTTGAGGTGTGTGTCTCCGTACACGTAAGCACCTCGAGTAAATAAACGGGGAACCCGGTAGGTGGGCCTATACGGTCCAAATGAAATATATATAAAAAAACTTTAAGAGGGCTCTCTAGAGGAATCGGTAGGAGCTCGGTGGATTTTTTCATTAAATAAAAATATTTAAAGTAAATAAATCCTCAAGTATGCCGTGAATTGGAACATTGGATCCCACCTCAATAGAGGCAACTCTTCGAGGAGAGGGAGTTGCTGTGACACCCCGTCCTATGATCTTCAAAAGAACTAATGGCAGACAAATTTAGAAAAATAGTAAGCGAATCCCAGTTACCATTATCATTCTTTATTAAAATAAGTTTTTTATTTGACCCCAAACAATGTTTGAATATTTTAAATTTTTCTAAGATTATCCGTATGTTATTTTTAGACAATTCTTAAAGGAATTAAACTGGACTTTTTTAAAGTATAGGTTATATTGAGACCAATGTCTATATATTTATTATTGCAATAATAGCCTATGTGACTCCAACCACCGGCTGCAAAGTAAACGAAACATTCCCGAGGGTCAAGTAAAGTTTTTATAAAAAAAATTTATATTGAACCTGCTGTCCCTAATCCTACGACAAATTTGGTTGATTAGATTTTTATGAAATTTTATATTTAAATTAGGCGTAAACATTTCAATTTGATCAATTTTTGATAGTAACAGAAAAAAGAGTTTATTGGTGGCAATGAACCGAAAAAAGAAATAAAATGACATCTTTCAATACAAAAAGCAAATAAAATATATAATTTTTTATCATATTTAACCTTATCCACAGAATGATAGCTTTCATCTTGAGAAGACAGTCATATTTGGTATGATTTCACTATCTCTCTTACTATAGTGATGATAAAATAGAAAATAAATAAAAAACTTCTAATATTACTAAATTAGAAAGGAAGTATAAAAATAAATTACAATCAATAGAAAAATTAATAATTGCCCTGCCCCTTGGTGCAGAGGTAGAGATCTTGCCTCCTGTACCAAAGATCAGTGGTTCGCTTCCCGTCCTAAGCAACAAAAATTTATTTATGTTATGTTAAATATATATTAAATAAGTAAGGACGGAGTCTAAATGACCTCATATGCAGAAAAAAACTTAAAAAAAATTAATATTTAATTATTTAGATAAATGGGAAACGAATATTAAAATGTGATTAAAAATTAATTAGATAAATATTTTCCTGAATTATTTATTTAATTAGATTTTATAAAATATAATAGTGAGTAAAAAAATGCTATGAATGAAAATTTAATTCAGATGCCATGGCATCTGCAATCGCATATTTATTTTTAATCTAATTAATTATAATAATTATCTTTATATTTCGGAAGCATTCCGGAGCCCTTTGGAAGGCGAGCTCTGCCTGCCATATCCTTTCGATAACCGTATGCAAAGTACTTCAGACTTTCATAATAATTACAATATATTTATTAATATATTCTCTTCCTTAAGGTTACTTCTTTCTTTGTATATGAATTTAAGGTAATTGTTGAGAAGGTAAGATATTTTGGTTAATAGTATTAATATTCTATATAATTCAAAGAGAGAGCATTTTGTAAAGCCCGCGACGATGTCATTAGGGCTGATTTGGTTGCAAATATTCGCTTTTGATGTCGAATTTGACATGGAAGGGCACAAGAGACTCGGGCACGGCTTTGAACTGACTAATCAAAAGGATGCAGAATCACTTGAACTCACCCCAAGGGGATGATCACTAACACAATCCAATGGAGGGGAGGAATTCGCATTTTATTTACTCAAATTCTATTGACTTTGTCACTAAAAAGCAAGAAAAAAATATTTCCAATAAAATTTTTTCCCAAGGGAAGAAACAAACATATTTGAATCTTAGAGGGAAATAATTTGCGGTTCATTTTCTTTGAATATAAAATTAAATAAATAATTTAAAAAAATATTATCCTCTTTATATAGGTTGGTTGTTTTTTTTCTCTCTCTTTTTCTTTTACTGACTGTTTCGAGGCATCCTACAATATGTATTGTAAAGCTGTTGTAATTATTACTGTTATTTTTAATTAACGAATCTATATATGTATAAGTATATTATCTAAAAGTACTCTAAGTTGATACAATTCTTTTTGTTGAGAGAAATATATTAGATATTTCGTTTACGATAAATAAGTGCGAGATTATTGTCTCGGACGGGCATGTTTGGAGCTTGTCGGACTTCCACTTTCGCGACGTTACATCTTCCCAACTTCCCTGCCCAGTGAAAACATCATCTCGCGATCGCCAATATATAAGAGAGAAATATAATTTCCCTAGCAATAATATTATAATTGTGTCTTACTTTGGACGCCTCCTTAAGAGAACAAAAAGTTCTCAGAACTTAATATAATTTTTTTATTTATGTATCTATCTATCTATCTATCTATCTATCAAAAGTGGCACGAATATAAGGAATTTATAAAAAAATTTATTTATAAGGAGTGAATAAGAAATTATCCTTTTTTCATGGAAATAATTTCAAGAGAAATAAATTTTATAACAAATAATAATAATAAAAAAGTTTTCTTACATTTAAAAAGTTTACTTCATATATGTAATAAATTTTTATTGAAAATTTTATATATATTAGGTATATATGTTAGAACTCCGGTAGTGAGGGAATAGAAGAAAAGATGTCAAGATCTTGTGTAACAAAAAATAATATCTTAATTTATATTGCAAAAAAATTTTTTAAATGTTTTTCCCAGGTTTTTTCATTCTATTTTTGTTTGATCGATTTCTTGATAAGCAATTATATCTAAATAGAAATATTTGAGAATAAAAAAGGTCGGTGATTGAGTTTTTAAGTGGCTTTAGTGTTCATTGACAGATAATTTAAGAGGAATGAAGAAAATAAAAATGAAGAGAGGCAAGCAAGCAGCCTTGAATGGAAAAAATTTCTCAGCGAAAAAAGTAAAAGCTTGATTTGATCATAAGTCAATTAAATTCCTTTTTCATAAATTTTCTAAAAAGAATTCTATGAAGAAATAAGGGGGAAAAAAATCTTTTATAAAAGAATTTCTTAAATAGATGTATATGAAATTCATTGTATATAATAAAAAAAATTTTAAATAATCAATCGTTACGTAGGTTAATCTTATTTAAACCAGGCTTAATTTTTTTTGAGTTAAAATATTTGAATAGGAATTTTATTATTTCTTTTTAAGTCTTTTAGCATCTGATATCATATAGACATATTTATTTAAATGGTTATCAAATATATATTAAATATTAATAAAATTTATCGGTTATGACCTTAGACCATGAAAAGTAAGGCTTTACTTCTGCCCTAAGGGAGAGAGGCCAAGTTTATTTAATGCCTATTTTATATATGGGTATTTTAAATATGAAGATTATTAATGTTAAATTATTTGCTATTGCCTCTTGCATTTGAGTGACATTACAAATTGGCTCGGAATTCTGGAAGCCAACTTAGGTCCAATTAGTGGAAGCTGTGTGCACAGAATTTAACTCAGTTAAGACCAGATCAACTTAAGTCCAAAATACCTGAAACTTTAATATTCCATCTGGTCTCTTAATAAGTTTTCATAAAAATGAATTTAATTAGAGGATGTAGAAAGATTTTTAAAACACGGAAACCTAACCTGATTTGAGAACAGTTCTGAACATACACAAAGTCTGAAGATTACAAATCCCTGAATTATTAAAAATATACCGGAAACATTAGGTATATGTATATACATGTACGTTTTTACAAGTGCATTGGCCGAGAGGTTAAAAGTATTGACAATGTAATGCTCTTTGGCCGATTTTATTGAAAGGCTTCGATGTGCATGTGAAAAGGTTAGTACCTAGTTTAAAATTTCAAACCTTTACATTTTTGAGAAATCTTGTTCACAGACAGACAATTTTGCGAGAACCCTTTTATGTATACTCAGGTGACCTCAAAACGTGAAAATCCGTTGAAATCTCAATTTTTTTTTTTTTTTTTTTTTGAGATCGGCAATAGCTTCTCTCCAAATATTATTTCTCATATATAGGTAAGAGAAAGTAAAAACGAGTGAATTTAATGCAATTTTTATAATTCAGTTGTCTTATTTTCATTAAATTATATCAAACATGGCTGAAAAAAGCCTGAATTATGATAACACCTGAATTAAGAGTTATATCTTGTTTCATAGGGGTAGGATTGCTTCAAATGTTAATATTTCATAAAGTAGAAAGATTAAGGATTTCCACTCTAACAAGTTATCCTTTTAAATTAAATAAAATTGATTCAGTCTATCCTATATATTCTTATAACGAAAGGAACATCTAAAGTCTCTTTTGATAAAATAGTAAAAAAGATATAGAAGAGAATAAAGCGTCTCTATAGTAACTATTGTTACTTTTTCATAAGAAAGAATCAAAGCCTTAGTTATTTCAAAGTTGCATTTAAGAAATCTATTTTTTCATATACAAGAAAACAGAGGTGTACTTAGCTTCCAAGGCTCAAAAAGGGGCATTCTTAATTTGTATTCATTCTAATAAATAACTTCCCTAAATGTAAGACTACACCGAGATATATATAAACCATAGCTTCGATTACTCTATTAATTTTCATCAAACTGCAACTTATTCCTTTCAACATAAAAGAGGTACCACAAACATCGAAAAAATATACAAGATTATATATTTATAATATATATATATAATTTTACAGAATATGAAACGATGACTCCAAAAGAAAAGGTTGTGGGATGTGGGTTTTTACACAATTCCTCCTCTAAAAGAAATCTATCTAATTATTTTAATCTCTCTAATTTTATAATGTAATGAATAAAGTCGTATATAAATGGTGAAATTATTCGTCCAATATTAATATTAAAATAGGAAGGAAAATCAATACAATTCTATTATTTTAAAATAAAAATAGGCTAACTGATGTTGAAATTGTTTACTAGTATTTTAATTATTTAAAATGTTCATATGATTATTTGGAGGCTCCAGGGTATCAATGCCGGGGGAGAGAGGTGAAGAGGAGTGCGAATGAATATTAATTAATTTCATAATTAAGTAAAAAATTATTATTTGTGCCTACAGTTATTATTCCATTAAGACTATTTATTATTATTTATTTTACTTAAATTATTTAGGGCATTTTTGGCTGGTGAGATCAATAAGACAGAAAAGGTAATTAAAAAAAGTTTTAAAATAATTTATATAATTAATCCAAAGGATTGCTCCAAGTGTTTGAAACTAGCAAATTTGAGAGCTTCAAAAAGAGAATTTAACGCAAACAAATATACCTTAAGACTCTTTAGTAGTAGTAATAGTATATTAAAATCAATAAGCCTGCAGGGCGTTATAGCTCTTCTATTTATTGTTATGTAATTAAATATTTTTTTGAAAATAAAAATAAATATATTAATATAAGAACGCCAAGGGAACTGAATCGACCTTCATAAAATATTATATGTATTAATACGAGAGTTATTTCTCACTATTCTTGATTAGAATTAAAGACAAAAACGTCAATCTGGAGAGAGTTACTAGCGACATTTCACAATCGAGTTATTCTCTCCTATAAACACTTGTTTAACTCGTTTAGCTTTGAAAGCAACAGGAATGAAATACTCAACAGGAATAGAGAGAGAGAGTGAGGCTAGGATTAAATTTACCAACCGTTTTGAGAATTATGTTTTATTTATGTTATTTATAATATATTTCATCTGAGGGAAGTTCATGACATAATTTAGGCAATAGACATTTGCATGTAAATTTTGGTTATTTAAATGATGTGTATATAATTTTAATTTATAAACATTTTTTTTTTTTTTTTTTCAATCATTTTTCAGATTAAATAATAATACCTGCTTTAGGTTAGTAAAAAGTGAGTTTGGGAACAAATAAATTACAGTTAAACTGAAAACTTTTATTAATATAATGGTTTATGGATTTGTTAAAAGCTACAAATTTGTTTCTTTTTTTTTTTTAGTTTTTAAGAAATTCGAATTTCGCAATTCAAGAGATCTTTTGTGAAGGCCTTTCCATAGACCGACCATCCAACCAATCACATCATTTGAAAATCTCTCCATTTTTTTACTTTACGAGAGAAGGAAGGCCACGTCCAAGACTCTTCCCTGTCTCTTTACACTATCTTGAATTCCAAAAACGGCATGACTATTAAAAAAAACTTATTCTATCAAATTGAAGTGATCTTAGGACAGTCCCTTGGGTACTGTAAAAGATGTGACCGAGAAAAGGAAAAAGCCGTCTCGTTACAGGTCGTTGAGAGAAGGGGAAAAGTGGGATTGAGTGAGTAGAGGAAAAACAAGAAAATACCAGACTTAGCTCGGCGAATTCGTACTTGCCATCTACGTACTCACAAGAGCCCTTGAGTACAATTTGTTTACACACCAAAAACAAAGATTATATTTTATTATAAATTATAGACATTTAAAAAAAAAAGTTTATTATGCGACGAGATGAAGTAAGAAAAAATAAATTAAAAATAGAAATAGTCTTAAAAAGAATGGCCTCAAACACCTCACAAATAACGTCTTTTCTCTCTCTCTTGGGGGTCCAGAAGACGCAAGATGTGCCTAATAAAAAATATTATGTTATTTTAAAAAACAAAATAATCACCTTTATTTTGGGAACAGGACAATCAAAACGGTCGTCTGAACCGGAATCATCATCTCAGAGAGAAGAAAAAAGTCACAAAGGGAGTGTTTATTTTTTATTTCCTTTTTAAAGATGATAACAAGGAAAAGGCTAGTAAAAGTGTTTTTATTGTTTCAATAACATTTTTCTTAATAGAATTATCAAAGTTTTTTTTATATTCATTTTTTTTAATTTAATATTTCTTCTTTCATTATCCTCATTGATTTTTAATAAACAAAATTTGGTGTGATTGCACCTCACATAACTTTTTCGTACTTATTAGGTAAGAGAAAGTAATGTAATGTGCTATCACACTAGATTTTTTGTATTGTTATATTTTTTCTTTATAATAGTTACATAGTTATAATAGTTATATTAGAACCCAAGAGGTAAAGTGTCACCAGTTTTTTCATTCCAAATTTAGCCTCAGGGCAATAATAATAATAATAATTTTATTTTTTGGCATTTTTTACATTACATACTGAATGCATAAAATAATAAGGCAATATTTTTATATCTAAAAATTAGCAACTAAATCTTGTTTATTATCAAAGATAGAAATTAAAAATATTTATATTTTATTAACATGACATCTTTTCTATGAAATTCTTAAAATCTCAGGAAGAAAATGATTACTAAATTTTAAAGCTTATCAAATTGATTATAAGTATATACAATTTAATCAAAATTGATTGAGTAGCTAAGAAAATCACCAAAAACGTAAAACTGCACAATAAAGTAGATTCCAAACGATTTTAGAGAGGGTAACTAACTATTAGTAAATTTGAAAGAACATCTAAAAAAATAATTGATATATGCACTCCCAGCAAAAAAAACCGGACACCAATATTTTTTAAATTAAAATAGTAATTATAAATATATTTTTATAATAATAATAATAAGTTAATTTTATTACAAGTCTAAATTTGATCAGAAAAAGGAATTTTTGTAATAAAAATTTAATTTTTCTTAAGAAAATAATAATTTTGGTAATTTGAGTTTTTCTTGTAAAAGTTTTAAATATTTTTTGTGATAATATTTAATTGCTAATTTATTATTTAAAAATATTTTCTATTCAAGAAAATGGTTTTGTCGAAAGAGGAGATGAATCGATCAAGCTGAAGCTTTAGCAGAAGTGGGGTTTAGTATTCGTTACATTTCCAATTTCCTCAAGAAACCAAAATCAACAATAAATGATGCCCTACAACGCTTAAGGGAGACTAAAAGTCTCAAATGAAAAGAAGGGAGTGGGCGTCCGAGGTCCAACGGCAAGGGATGATCGTTTTGTGTGAATGTCGATACTAAGGATTCGACATTTAACTGCCCCTGAGATACGAAATAGTCTAGAAATTGTCCCAAATGTTGTGTAAACATTGATACGATAAGAAGAAAGCTTAATGAAATTGGTATACTATACTGAATAGACGTCGGACATCTGGTTCAAAATTATTACATCATTATCATCGGATACAAAGGCGTTCTTTTGCCAATGATTAACTTTATTGGACAGTCGAACAATGCGGTACTGTTTTATTTTCAGATGAGTGATACAAGTTGTCCAATTACTTTTGGGATATTATATAAGAGAAAGTAATTATGATAGTTTTTTAGATCAATTATAGGTTACGAATAGAGAGGACGAGTTTAGCTTATAAGACATGTTTTGAAAAATTGATAGAATAAAATGGTTTTTACGGTTGACTGATTTTAACCAAAATCTTCACCTATGTCCAATATTTTAATAATCTTGCCACAAATTTAAAAGAATTTAAATATGGGGAAAAAAAAGAATGTGAAAGTGCCCAAGTGTCAGATATATGAATGTGTGTAGCGCCTTTACAAATGATTGATTTTAAGCGAAGTTTTTCTGCCACCCATAATTAATAATAATATAATTTTAACGCCTATTAGAAAAAATAATTTTTTTTTAATTTTTCATTTCTTTGCTAGGAATTCGGTTAAATTTTATAAGGTTATGCGGATTTTGGACAAATGGAAAATTTTTTTTTAATTTGTAAAAAGGAAAGTTTAATATTTTCTTATGGTTTTATATTTTTTATTTTTTCTAATTATTTAAAATTAAAATTTAAAGATATTAGGTTCATTAAGGGAGAGTAAGACGAGAAAATGGTAATAGTGTTCACACCAGGTTTTTTTTTTAAGAAACATCTTTTTAAATGAGTTTGAAAAGTTTCTGATCTCAGCAATTTTCTTCGAGCCGATTACCAAAATTGAAACCAACCTCTTGACCTCTCATTAAAATGCCTCATTTACCTTAATGGCCGGGAGAAAGACGCATTAAATCCCGCCCTTTTCTAATCTATGCTCCTCCTTAAGAACTTGAGGAATAACCTAAAATGGTTTGAGACTGAAATGATCATGTGACCTAAAACGATTTCCTTCCCGGATAATACACAAATCATTGCCTCTAACAACATTTTGTCTCAAGTTTAATGTATTATTGGATTTTTCGCTTTTCTCTCTCTTTCTTTTATAAAGAGAAAAAAATTTCGTTTTTTACAAATTGTATCTTCATTTCAAACACCACTCAAGAATTGTGATTTATTTACTTATAAAAATTGTTTTATAATATACCAATGATATAAGTCTAAAAATATCTGTAATGCTGTGACCACACCAGAACATCTCTTATTATGTTCAAATTTCTCCCAACTAAACTCCATACAACATTACGGTTTGGAAAGAAATTTTAAAAATACTAAACACAATAGTAATTCAAACAATATATAATAATAATATTTACCATCCCCCGCGAAAGTGGATGGTTCTTGGTCCAAATCCGGGAGGGCCCAGTCAAAACAATCATCTCAATCAGCTATCTTAAGCGATACATATATATTTGAAAAACCTCTTTTTCAAAACAAATCCCTATTATTCAATATTTATATTGTTTTGTTTTTTCTTTTCAAATTGTATTTTTGTTGTTTTGTTTGAGTTTGTAATCAATGAATTTTAAGGCATGGCCTAATAAAAAAAAACCAAAATTATCTCTAAATAAATTAAATTCTTACCAACTGTAGACAAAATTCCTGGTTTTTTCTCTCCAAATTCACTTATAAAGTTTAAAAAAAAAACAACAACTGCTTTTAATCAGTTTAATGAATTATCCATGGGTGGTGGTATATCAAAATTTCTGCAAGAATAGATTTATGATATTTCTTTTTATGCTAATGAAAACAAATTAATTTAATCTTTAGGTCATTCAAGTCAAATATTAGAGGAATCTAACTCTTTCAGACCTTTTTCAATTAATCTCGAAAAGTGTATAATTGATTACATTTTGCTGTTGGCATCCCTCAATTCATTTATCAATCAAAAATGTCTAAACTATCGCCAGGACCTACATATATATATCTATAACCGTAAAACCTATCAAAAAAGGAAGCGTAGAGAGAATTTCCCCCTTTAAGTTGCCAGCCGCAAGATCCGACTTGAAACGGAACTTTAATTATTTCGTAACTAATTTATTCATTAACATTCTGGACACATTAAGAGAGAAGTCTCTCAGGCACGTAAGCAGAAACGACTCATTCATAAATCAGTCCCTTGGGGGTACAGTCTCTAGGGTTCCCCTATCATTTAATCCAATATCATATTCTTTCCGTTAAGAAAAAAAAATGAAAAAAAAAAAAAATATTTTAGATAAACATTAATAATATTTTAATTACTGAAATTTTCTGATTTGTTTTTTATCGTAGTAGAAAATATTTACGTTTGATGTTCGTTTCCTGGTCCGGGGGGAAATAATGAAAAATTTATGTCTATTGGTACAAAAGTATTTATTTTAAAAATTGTCTCGAACAAGTTCTTTTATTATATTTTAATTATTATTTAATATTTTAACTTAAATTCTTTATCTTTATATCAAATCAATATTTTATTTGAAAAAAAAAAAAAAATTATAAATGGTATGCAAGTAATTTTAGCTAATTTTATGATATTTGATAGCTTTCCACTTGAAGAGGATGGCGAACACCCCCCTCACCCCCCCTCTGAAACCAAATATCCAAACTATCACTCAACATGCAATCCTGGTATTCTTTAAAAGCTAATACAATCACTTTATTTTTGTTTTTATACCTTAAAATATTTTAATATAGGCTAGCTATATTAATTCGAAGAATAAATATATATTTTTTTTATATACAAAAATGAGTCGATTACTCATCTTTACGTAATAAAAATAAATCTGAAGTGACCACCTTTTGACTTGCTCGTTTACACATAGAGAGGTGAGTTACTTTTTTAGAGAGGAGTTTCAGGTAAAGTACCACTTCCGGTTGTCAGAGGTGGAGTAAATTTTTATATAATTACGAATATAACATTTTACTAGTCCAATTGAGTGGTGGTCATGATTTTTAGAAAAGGGTTGTATGTGAATTTTAATCATTGGATATGAATAGATATGCCTGGATAATCTGTATCGTAATAAATATACAAGTCTATATACCCTCAGATGCCGAAAAAATAAATATCTCTTTTAAATAATATCTTTAATTTTTGAATTTGATTTCAAACCCAATAGTAATGATTAAGATGTCTCCGGGTCAAGGACTGATTTTAAAGTGATTAAGAATG
>JAAAKE020002454.1:0-29299 GCA_010014785.2 Anisolabis maritima
AACAAGTTACAGTCTGTTAAGCACCAACCAACTAGTTTATTATTAGCTTAATAAGTTGTAGTATTTTTAACATTAGTGATTTTAGAAATAGAAAAAGTATTTAACATGAAAAGATGAGGATGATTAAATCAATTCAAAACATCAAAATCAAAATGAATTTAAATAAAGTTTAACAAAATTTATTATTTATTAAAAAAAAGAATATCCTCATTTTATTATCATCCTTAGTATCTAAATTTTTTTATAAATAGAAGATTTAATGAGTAAATAAAGAATTTGTCATTTATTATTTAATCTCATCAGGATGCGATTGAGGTTTTTTTTTTTATCATTTTCTAACGAATCCTCATATTAAGAAAAAGAATTGATTAAGATCAACTCCGTCTTTTTTCCTAAATCAATAATCTTAAAATTATATTTCATTCCTTTTCATAGAACAATATTATGGAGTATACTTTTATAAAAACATTTTTAATAATTTTTTATTTACTATGAGGAGCATAAATTCGTTCTCTTGACTTGCAATGTAGGCAACCTAAATGACCAACTCACTAATTGACTCACTTGATTAATTGCTTCAAAGCTCTTATAGAGCGGGCCAGACATGTGCAGTTGATAAATCTCTCTAGAAATTAATAAATGACTGGTCTAGAGGAGCTCTGGACAATTTAACGAAAAATCCATTAATGAGCTGGGCATTTAGGTTCTCTACAATGCAAGCCAAAACGAACAAATTTATGCACTCCATGGTAATAAAAGAAAAGTTGCCTCTCTTTTTGAGAAAGCTACCATAGATGGTTGCATGTTGAGCCGGTTACCTATTTGCCCTTAAATAATTCCACAATTAAAAACTTTTCTCCAAAATATGCCTACGGTTTTCTTATTTTAAAAATCTGGTAATCCTTTTTAGCGATGATTGGTTAGATAAAAGGGCCAGTCAGCATGCAAATATTTATAGCTAGCAAGAAATAAATAGACAGATGGCTGGAGTTGGCTTTATTCTTCAATGTTGACAATTTTGCTCAAACATGGAAGGATTTGCCTTAAAATGATTTTATCCTTAGGGATTTATCTTTTTATTGAACATTTCTTATACGTGACGCAATGCGCGAGAAAATGTCCATTGCAGATGCTAGTTGCTCCAGTTTTTTTTTAGTTGTCAAATTCATTTGATTCTCATCTTTATTCTTACCAGGAACCGTGCGTAGTGAAGAAAAAACCACAAGGAGATCAGATTATATAAATTTACTGAATAGACAAAAATTCACTTATATCTTATGTTTTTAAACATTAAAATTAACATCAATTAAACATATAATTAGAGGAAAGATACCAAGATGTTTGTTGTCAAGCAAGGCCAAGCAGCGCTCAACCTCGGATGGGTGGCCCTGAAGAACAAGACTCTTGAACGCCGCCGAAAGACATCTATACTAATTTCCCTTAACAAATAATTGTATTATATTATAGTCATATACAGCTCCCGAAAATGACATAAAATTAAAATAAAATAAAAAAAAAAAAAGGAAAATATATTTAGCCTTATAAATATAAATATATAATATAAATGTTATGTTAATTATTATGTATATTGTATTAAATGATGAGTTTTAGCTTACACCTTTTCTTATATAACACAAAATTTTTTCGGTATGGGAGTACACGTCCCGGACGACTGACAAATAGAGAGAACGAAACCCTCTAGCAAAAAAATTATGGATAATATACAATAATAATGATAATATAAAAATAATTTCTGGGGTAAAATCTTAAAGAAGAAGCGTCATAGAAAATTTTTTTAAGTATAGAAACTTTGCTCCCTGAAAAATTCAAGCTGCGATTCAGGGTAATGACAACTTAAAAATAAAAAATAAATCATAACAAAATGAAAAAAGTAAAAATTCAAAAATCGATTGACCGATTTTATTATTATTAATTTATTTTATTATAAATACGCAAACCTTTTTGTTTGAGACCTTCATTTTCACAGGGTCCCTTCTTCTAAATGAAACCAGATTGCGCCTGTTAGTTCAAACCGAATATACTAACGTTAATCTAAATACAAAATTATAGTCCCTTACGAATTAATCGAATTAATTTAAATAAATATGGACGGAGTCTATATGACCTCTGATGCTAAAAAAAAAAATAATAATTCAGACCAAAACAATTTTCTAACTTAGGGGATTAAATTTTTAGATTTAAAAAATTTTCAACTGATTGCAATACTTCATTTTAGAGGAAAAAAATATTAATTAACAATTAAAAATAATTAATAAACATCTGTCTTTATTTCCTTCTCCATAATATCAATTAAATTTTGAACTTAGATTGTCTAGGAATTAGGCAGAGATTAGCTTGTGAAGGTCGTCGGGTTGCTGAATGAGCTTTTTTCCAAGAACCTTGGAGAGATTCGATGCCATCCACTCCTGAGTCATCGAAAATCGAAAAGTCTTCTGTTCAAAAGAATGCACGTTAGTTTTTAAAAAGGGAATACAACTATGAAAAGAAAATGATCTAAGCGTTGAAACTTGTATACTTGTTAGGAGATAATACATAATTTTTTGTTTTTTCCTTCCATCAGAATTATATCACTGATCTGGTTTTCTTTAAGACCAAGTCCCAAATGGAGGCCAATTCCTAGTGCCCCATTTCAAATAGCGAATCCATTTAATTTAATTAATTTTTTTTTTAAGTTTTTTTCGACATCTATGGCCATTTAGACTTATTTATTTAAACCAATTGGTAGCTAATAAATAAATTTTTGTCATTCAGGACGGGAAGCGAACCACTGACCTTTGGTACGTGAGGTGAGACCTTTGCACCAAGGGCTTTATTAATTTTAATTCTTTTGATTTATGTAGTTTTAGGTCGGATATTTTGCACATAAGTCACCATCACATTTTTTATACAAAATATTTTCGAAAATATGTCATTGCCACCTTCCCCTTTGATAAATCTACTCGCGCCCAAGCAATCTTCTATACAAATAAAATTCAATCTAAAAATAAGTCTTAGGCATTTGTTTTTAATTATTATTTTCTACATGCATGATAAGAGCTGGCCTGTGACGACCTGCGTTGATAAGAATGAGCTCATCGTCTGATTCTATTCTTAACAATTTCCCCTGTCATTTTCAACCAAATTAATACAAAAATATTTCCAAAATTGATTGTTTAAAATATAATTTTGGAGCCAGGATAAAGTGAGTGAGAATAACAACCAAGAGTTGCGATGGTGACCCGATTCTCTTTAAGTAAAGGAAATTAGGTTCCAGAAATTCCATTACACTCATATAATACAGGCTTTATATTTTTTAATATAAGAGACAAGCTGCCCCTTGTCTAAAAAATAATTTTCCCTCTTCGGTTGTTTATTTCAGTGGTTCACTTCTTAACTCCTCCCTATTACTGACAAAAAAAAAAAAAAAAAAAAAAAATTAACGAGAGATTTTGAATTATAGAAATGAAAGATTCATTCATTCCCTCTAAAAAAAAATTTCCATCCTAATAAATATGTTGTCTGTTGCTTCGTT
This sequence comes from Anisolabis maritima, assembly GCA_010014785.2. NCBI lineage: Eukaryota > Metazoa > Arthropoda > Insecta > Dermaptera > Anisolabididae > Anisolabis > Anisolabis maritima. The sequence continues at coordinate 3,533 of JAAAKE020002454.1, forward strand.
CATTGCTTTATAAATTATAAATAAATACTGACAAGCATTTAAACTAAAAAGGATTACGCATTTGGAATTTAAATTTATGCATATCATCTGTCTATAAACTTCCTCTTTCTTTTTATGCATAATTATTTTTTCCATTTTTGTCTATTTTTTCTCTTGAATACTTAGAATGACTGAAGTCATTCAAAAATTTTTTTTTATTTATTTTTATTAATAATATTTTGATCTTCTTCGGGATTTTAACTGCTTGCATCCTCAACAGAGGGAGAAGACGATTAGCCGAGGAGTTAAAGCCCCCTAACTCAGGTTCAAATGGTCCTTGTAACAACAGAAGGGAGACAGCCAAAGAGTATAAATAAAAAGTGAATTTATTTGCCATCAACATAAGGGCTTATTTTTTGTCAAAGACAAGAATTTATATAAGAATTATTATACATCCTGATACCTTATTTACCTTATTTATTTGTATATGTATTATAATATTCTATATTAGAAAATAATTGTAATATTATATCACATGTAAAATAAGAACTTTTATAATAAAAATGTTTGGCTGACAATAAGCTCTGATGATATGTAAGTGATGTACTCGAAGCCTTGGCAAATAAATCAACTTTTATTTATACCCTTTGCCTGCTTCTCCGTTTCTGTATAATCTATCCAGTCAGGTAACATCTACTCATTTTTCTAACTCTATAAGTAATGCCTCCTCCTAGGGAAATAAACAGACAACCATCCCAGTATTATCCCAAGAAAGAGGGGTTCGCTTCCTTTAAATAAATAGGAATGGATAACGGGTAACGCCATATAATTTATAGTATTATATAAAAGACAAAGTCTCTCTGTCTGTCTACCACGCTTAAACATAGAAAATAACATTCAACAGGTCAGGAGGTGTTTATACCCCCCTCACCTCCCTTACAATTTAATTTTTAATTTTTTATTCAATTTTTATAAAATTTAAAATGGCGTATAAATAAGTGAGAAATAACAGGTATATGATGGTGTATGTGAAAAATATCTGAAACGAGTGGACGAGAGTCACTTCACAAGATTATTTTCTTGCAACTTTTTTTGTTTTTAGACTGGCAAATTTAAATTACGGCCAGGATATGGACAAAAAAAATTAACACTTGAAAAATTAATAATGACACAACTAATAAATTAATAAATTTTATTAACCACTTTAGTATAACTTTGGACTCAGATTCCATCTATTCATAAAAAGTGAAAAAAAAAAAAAGCGAAGGCAAAATATTTTCGATTGAATAGGCAGGGGGTGTAGGGGGCGAAGTCGGACTACGCAGCAGTTAAATTTAATTTATAGTCTATAACGTTATTCGATGGTAAAGAAAAAAAAAAAAATTATTATAGAATTTTTATTTTTTTTGGTTGCATCCCTTCAAAAGTAAATAAATAAATTCTTCTATAATTATCTTTGTCAGGAAAAATAACATCTACCTGCTAAATCTATTATCATGGGTATTTTAAGAAGAGAGTAATACTCTAACTACTAATCATTTTCCGAGGATTATACTTACCAAGAATTTTTAAAAATCATTTGAAAAAAATTTTAATGACAACCAACACCTTTTATCTTTTATTTCGATTAAAAAAATAGGCCAGGTTTCCATTGAATCTATTGCTACGCCCTTTTAGTCAGTAATAATCAAATTAAAAAAGATAACAAATGGCTTCATTATACAAGAATAATAATAATAATTAAACCTAGCCTAGAAAACCAAACTTTATTTAATTAATGAATAATGTTTATTTAAAGAATATCGTGATAAAAAAAATAAAAGAACAATATAATGATAAAATAATCTGTTCTGAGCATTTCCTCACTAAATGGACGGGAGATTTAATAAGAGATGATTTAATGGGAAATTTTTTTTTTAAACTTCATTATCGAAAAATTCATTTTATTTAAAATTGGTCCTTGAGTTTATATGAAAGGCAACATGTTCAATTGGAATTCAAACCCCGATCCTTAATATTAAATACTCAACTTCTTTTCCGCTAGGGTAATTCAAGGTTAGCTTTTTGTTTAGTTGTTATAGTTCGTTAACTTAAAAGAAGAACATTTTAGGCGGAGCTTGAACCAAAAGAAAAGTGAATCAATCTGAAGGAACAAGAGCATCGAGTCGCGGGTAGTCAACTTCCTTACCGAGATATTGCCATTTATACATATATTTGTAATGACCGCATAGATTAAGGGCAATAAAATTTTAAAAAATATTTATTTTACTTATCTTATTAAATTATACTGTTTAAGAAGGATTAATTGGAATGGAGGGGGAGATTTTGGAGCGAATTTCTTTATCACTACTTGCACGTTCTATATTCTTTTAGTTGTTCTCATTATAGGAGTTAAGTAAAATTTGCTTTTCTTTAGAATAGAGATTCCTAAAGTAGGTCGTTCCCTGGGCTGGCGGAAAGAGGTATAGCCACAAAGATCTTAGTTTTTAAGCAACGGCCCTGAAGAATGAATCTTTTGACCTCCCCTTCCGAAATTTTCCTCTCAAATATATAAACTTTTTATAATCAAAGTGGCCTGTGATTTTAAAAATTGAAATAAAAAAAAAATCTCCCCGTAGATCCAATGGAGTGATTATGACTTCTCATGCAAACGAACCGCATAGAAATAGGAAGGAGCATGCGTCTTATCCGAAACGGTCATCAAACAACCGTCCCAATTCCAAGCAAACTCTCTAGTTTAATAGCTTTGTACACACTGAATCCGGAACAATCTTATTAATTTTTCGTCATCTGTGTTTTTTTTTTCTAATTTTAGATGCTGGACAAAGAGCTAGCACTTAAAATTAGTGGAGAAACATCAAAAGAGGAATTTTATAGTATGCATTTTTAGGAAACACAAAAAAAAAAAACTTATTTCAACAGATTTGAGTAGTTGAAAATAAATTTATTCTCATAAAAGAGTTTAATTTTTATTCACTGTTGAACATATTCGTGATTAATTTTTTAATTATAAATAATATTATTAATTTATGCGTATTTTACAATCAGTGCTGAACTTGAAAAATTTTACACTGGTGAGCACATTTTCACAAAAATTTCACGCTTGAAATTTGGACTTTTTTATAGAAAAAAATCTCTGACCTCCTTTAGCGCCCAGCTGGCTATCATTTCTCTTAATCCAGGAGATGATTCATTTATCATTTTTTTGTCTCGTTTTGGAGAAAGTGGGCATTCATCCCTCGCTATTAACAGTTACAAAGGGTCCACTGCAAAAGTACTTGTAAGTTGGTCCCACTCTTAAAATCAATCCATTCATTCATTTCCCTCTTTCTTCTTCTTCCTGTGCATTTACCCTTAATTAGGGGTTGGGATTTAAAATTAGATGCGATCTAGAAAGAGGAAACAAGCAGGCTCGTCGCATCATTTGGCGCTATTACAGGGAGGGGGCAAGACAGGCATAACGAGTAGAAGAATGCCAATCTTAGCTCGCGTGGTTTGTGGTCACCATCCACGAACTCACCAGAAGTAAAAACTCCTGAGTAAATTTATCTATTCATTATCATGTGCAAATTCTGATAATTTTACTTTCACATACTAATAATATTAATATAATAGTAAGGGGGAAGTATTATGATCATGAAAAATTTAATTTTTTAAAATATCTAAAAAATGAACACCAAAATCCAAAAAATCTTAATGTGTGTGTATGTAGCTTTTATTTTGGCTTATATCTACTTATTGGAAAGGATAAAACTTAACCTTATAGTCTAATTATTAAAATTTGAAGCAATTCAGTCCGCAGAGGATGGTCCCCTAAAATTTATCGCGCCCCACGATCCGTTGTGTCAAATCTTTTGAATATAGATGATAATAATTAAAGACGTTTGTCTTCAGCCCTGGACCAAATTTCATAACAATTCTATGAGTGGGTGCAGATTTAATCTAAAAAAAAAAAATGAATATAAAATAATAAACATACGTCATCATCGAGAGAAAACTTTGGAATTTTATTTAATTCTTTTGACATTTTTTTAAGTCTTTTTCGGTACCTGAGACCATTTAGACTAGGTCTTTTTTTATTTATATTAATTGTTAAGGTTTTGGCCAGGTTTTCCTTAACAGCTTAAGGCGAATGTCGGGATGGCTAATGCTTCGTTTGTTCCTGGTTACGTGTTATTGCGCGCAATGTTTTTCTTTCGATGGAAATGTATGAACATGTTATTATTTGTTAATGAACATACATTTCTATTTTTTTTTTCTTGTATTTGTTTTATTAATAGTTTGTTGTTTTGTATTATGTAATTTATAAAATTGTATTTGTGTTTGATTGGACCAAGCCACCGAGGATTTGTGCCTCTATGCAGGTCGTAAATAAATTTATTTATTTATAGAATATTTTAAATACAATTAATGAAAACCTTAATTTCTACAAACAACAAAACCTAAAGAATAATAAAATTCAACTTGATATGACTTGAATACTTCAAATTAAGCGCCCGTCTTATATTCCCATAAAATATGGTTAGCAGAGGTTAAAAATGTGTGAAAGGGTTGTAACTTTGTTGTCTATTTTTAGATAAGTGATAGTTATTTATTAATTATTTTAATTTTTTTTTATTATAGAGATTATCTCTTCTTTTGTTTTCAAGGTAACTTGCCAAACTAAATAAGCTGATATATAATTAAATTTACATAAATAAAAATACTTGAATCTACAGATAATTACTTTTTAATATTCACAGAGAATTTATTATTTATATACAACTCAGGATTAATGGGTGTATTTTATAATAGAAAACTTTGGCCCTGCATGGAAGTTCATTCAAATTCAAACAATGAATGGGATTTTTTATTTTTATAATTATATAAACATAAAGACATGTAAATAGGATGCATTGGGTGACCTTGGCAAGTATTTTATAAAAATGTGTCATTACAAATGACATAAATTATCGGTAGCGTGAAATGATGGGTGGGGAGAATTCAGAATTTGGCGGAATCAGTCTCTCCCCTCCTCCCCCTCACTCAGAAATTCACTGAGATTAGCCTAATAAGTAGGTGTGGTTTGAATGGTCAATCCTTCACTTGACACTTGACACCCATAATTGATATCAGTCTAACTCTGGCTGAGACATTCCTTCCCCCATAAGCCTTCCGGCTTCATCATTGCAAATTATTAATTTATCGATATTGAATTTTTTTACTAATTGAAATAAAACCTTTTTGTTGTAAAATAAAATATTAAAATATCTATTAAATAAATTTTTTAATAAATTCCTTAATTTTTAGAAGAAAAATACTAAGGATAAAGTATTTTTAATTTTTCTTATTAATTTGAATAGGTCGGTTCATTGCGATAGGATATTATACCACTATTAAAATCAACCTCTCAATTATCCTTGATATTGTTTTCTTTTGTTAATTTGCGTGGGGGGCCCATATAATCAAACTTTCTAAAATAGAGATGAATTTTTTTCTGTTTCAGCTTGCTTAACAAGACAGAATGGCTTCTCGTTCATCTACCTCGTGCTGTGCTTGTTGGTGCCTTGGATCCCAGTGGCTCCGCCCAAACAAGGCAAAGGTACCCTCACCACCTAATCAATCCCAATTCAGACACCGTCTATATATAGGAATGAACATCAAAACAAATATTTCTCTTCCTCTATAAATATATACCTAATAAAAATTAAAATTCCAGTAATAATAATGTAAGAGAGGAGTTGTTTGCTGAAACGAACTATCTTAACAACAAACAATAAACGGAGTAAAGAGGGCATTATTGAAAAAAGATATCTTATCGTCAGTATGTTAAAATATTTTTATTATAAAATCATTGCTAGCTCAAAAAAAATTTTATTTAATCAGAATTGGTCATAAAATGTGTGTGAGAATATGGACCTCCATTTCTCCAAAGGGAAAAGCCAATTTTCCTTTTTAGAAATTTTTTCTTGTTTTTCGGATAGTGGGGGAATTTATTAATTTTTTTGGTCTGTGGAAAGTAGCATCTAACAATGGGTAAAAGAGCAAAGCGCCCAGGTGAGATGCCTTGAGAATTTTAATATCGTAGAGACTTCTCACCTGGCCGACTGCCTTTCTCCGTTGTTAAATACTAAAGCCACCTTTCTACTTCGAGAGTAGTACCCTTTGTGAGTGTCCTTTCAAAGCCGACTTTAGGAAATGTGAGGGTCCTTTCAAAATAAATTTTTTTTAAATCACAAAAAATACAAAAATATACAGAGCTTGATCGGTAAATGATCACTTCGAACTGCAAACACGTCGGACAACACTTTATCGAAATATTTTTTGTTCGGATAAGCAATATCTCACAGAATAAAAACAAGAAGAAGCGATACTCTGTATAAAATATGTATATATGTTTTCCCACAAAATCTCATAAAAATTGGCGATGAATAATTCGGATAGCAAACTTCGTCTTTGCATGGATTGTTCATCAATCATCCAATGTATTATTTATTTAATTAGGGAACAAAATAGAGACTAATTAAAATCATAAGCTCTGGAATAAAATTAGATGAACATAAATTCGTTCGTTCTTGCTGGCTTATAGGCAACTCAAATGACCAACTCACTAATGGATTTTTTGATTAAAGGCTTCAGAGCTCCACTACAGAGAGATATTTAACAGAGGTAGTCCGCTTTGGAGCAATTAATCGGAAAATTACGGTCATTTGGGTTACCTTCTTCAAGCAAGCAAAAAAGAAGCAATCAACCCATTAATAGACAAATCATTTTTTTGTATAAAATTTTCAAAGAATTCCCTTAATTACTTTACCTAATTAATAAATTGAATTTAAATTTTATTTTAAATACCTTCTTCATATGCTTGTATGCTTCCCAATCAAGTAAGACCAACCTTGCCGATCCTAGAAATTAATAATTAATACAACATATTGTAACTTGGGATTATTATGAAGGCACTGTTTCCTTCCTTGAAGGCATCAATGGATTTTTTGCCGAGATAGATTTTAATCTGAACGAACAAATAAATATATGTGTAATCCCCAACTTGACCTGATGATGTAAGACAATAAGCTTATTGATTCATCTAAAAGGTGAGACCTAGCAAATTTAGGGGATTTAATTTCTCATATGACCGGGTGAAATTTTAATTCTGAATTTCATATTGAAATTATTTAAGTCTCATTTGATTTATGAATTATATCAAACTCGGGCCATTTTGTGAGATTCCCGGATCGGATAATATATTCTTAAATATTATATATTGATTCAAGGTTAAGTAGCATAAGTAGGATAATTAAAACTCATATCTTTTTAAAATTTAAATTTTTATTCAGATCTACAGCATACAAGTAATTAGAATTTAGTATGTATGATTGTTATATTATTATTTTTACTTTTAACCCCCCCGTGGCCGAGAGGTTAAAGATTCTGACATTGTTAATATTGATAACCTTAAAAGCCAGGGATGTGGGTTTGGATTCCCAGGCAGTCCGATAAAAATTTATTTAAATCAAATTGGATACCAATTGATTTAAATAAATATGCCTCGATAATTAGTTTCGTAAAAAAACATAATTTATCGTTTAATGTCTAAATGGCCTCAAATGCCGAAAAGACAAAAAACTTTTAATGTATCTATGAAAATAATTAGTTTTTCCGGAAACCTGCCAGCCCCCTACTAGTTTTTCAATATCAGGATTCAAAAACTGGGAACATACAATTTTCATCATATCAGAAGGAAGTTCATCATCTGTCAATCTCAATCTATTCGCCGTTTTGTTCAACTTCATACCTGCAAATAATTGCTCGCAAAAGTATGTACTTCCTAACTAGTACAGTTTGGGCTGGAAACTTTTAATCTCAGGATATTTTTCACCTAAGTAAGAATATATTTTTGGAATTCCTACTCCTCAACATTTTTCTTTCACAACTGAAATCGATTAATTCCAGTTGAATCAAAGTGGGAACTTTTTCGATTTCAAATGAAAAAGGTCCAACAAAATGGGAAAACATCTCTTGTAACTCTAAAATTATTAGTATAATGCCAACTACAGGAAAAATACCATTGCAACAATTACTTGCTATGTCCTCCGTAAAGTATTGTTTATTTTATTTCTGGACCTCGGGGGCCACAAAAATTCCGTCGTGGGCCGCCAGTTGGACCCCCACGAATTAAATTTTTAAAAATCTTTAAAAACATTATTTAACATTTAACATTAAAATTCAACCAATTTCTCAATGATTCTCTTTAGGAATGAAAAGAATCTTCTTAAAAAGATCCACCATAAACAAGCAATCAGACCTTTTTAAAAATTTGACTAACCAGTAAATTAATTGCTTTTCTATAGCGCTCCAAATTTGCATATAGAAAAGTTTGGTAATTGATATTTCAACGAATCACCATGAGTTAAGGCTTCAAAATAAAATAGGTCTGAGTCTGTGCGGACACAATTGCAATAGAAACAAAATTTTTTCAAGGACTAAAAGCAACATTATCATTTAGTACCATTTGAAGTTCCTAAAACCTAAAAAATCAAAATATCTCCTTAACTATATCGAAATATTATCCAATTTGAACAACTTCTATTTGAAAAATTTTGTTATATCTTTTACAATATAGTATCTCCTAAATTGGATGTACTCCTTTAGCTCTTACCCTTCATTTATTAACCCTGTCGAATCAAAAATAAGAATTCGGATTCTTAAAGATATTTGCTTTTTTTTTTTTTCTTTGAAAGTTGATTATGACAAATTTTTATGATCACTTCTATTAAAATTTTTGAGATGACTTTAAAAAAGTTTTGGCTGAGTTTCAAGTTTGGCCCATTGGTCGACCCGTTCTGACATTTCAGTAAATGTCGGGGGGAAAGGGCAATTTTGCCCTCCATTATATGTATAAAAGATCAAATCTATACAAACGAAACCCCTTCATTGCTTTTAGGCCAGCCATGTCTATTTAGCATAAAATATTTATTATTTTTTACATTAACCTAATGGAAAAAGTAAATTTTATTAGAGTAATTAAAATTAATTTCACTGTCATTATTTTAAATGCAAAATTCAAAATTTAATCATATGCATTAAGTTAAACTTTTATATTCATTGTAGTCTCCGCCCTCGAGATGAAAATCTATATAAATTAAATCCTGGACAAATTTTCTCTTAAAAAATTAACTTATGTATTAAGTCCCTGTTTTATGGAGCAGAGGAAGAGGCCCCGATTCATATTTTAAGGAAAGGACTCCAAGCTGAAAAAAGTTTCAAGTGAAATACACTTTCGATTCACTCTATAAGACCCGTTCCAGGTAATCACAGAGAGGATCAAAAGGTCCGTTTTTCTCCAGAGAGAAGTTTTATACAATCTTTGAGTTTGATAAATACTAAAATATTCTAATATTACAAAAATCGAATGCTTGCTATTTCTTTAATATATATATATTCAAATAAATTATGATACAAATATATAATAGCCATATAAAGTGTTCATGCAAAGAACTCTTAAGCAAGCATAATTTTTCCTCGTTATTTAGATATCTCTTTTTTAAATCAATCAATAAATAGAAAATTTTAATATTTTTAGAATTTATTTAAATATTCAACTCACATAAATTAAATTTTGTTTTACATCAAAGTAATTTTTTTTTTTATTTAAATGATAATATTTAATTATTTTAAAATTCCTATTTAGATAATTCATGAGATATCTTTATATTTTAATGTACTGTAGTAATTATTAACTCTAGTATATAAAAAAAAAATATGATCGTAATCTTAAAACAATAAAACATGAAATTGCACAAAATAGATTTAACAAAAAGGCAAATTTGTTTTTTAGATTTTAATTAAATTTTGTAATAGAGAAAAATCATTTAATAAATGAATAGAACATATATCCGCACATTGTATAAATCGTAATTTTAAATAATAACGTATGTATACGTATAATGTAACCATCACATAAAATATTAATAGTAATGAGTCTTAAATTTATCCTATTAGTCATACGGATTAAAATAGACTTGTAAATTCTAAATTCAAAGAGATCAAAAATAATTTTATTATTTATTGATGGCTCTCCTCTGAAAGGAAACTGTTTAAATCACAATAAAATCCCAAGACTGTTGTGAATAATGTTAATACTTATATAATAAGTCTCTCTTAAGTCGTATAGTACCTAGAGTCTGAGAAATGCTTGGGTTTTTTTTTTTTTTTTTTTAATGTACAAGAAAAGTCAGAGAGCTTTCATATTTAGGATCTTTGCAAGACCTAAAGATAGGGTCATGCATTCATCAGAAAGTCTCTTTTTTCCCCTTTCAACTACATCTAAAGCCTCTTTAAATTATCTCTATTCATTTTAATTTCCTACCACTACAATTAAGTCTTCCTCAACTTCATATTGATCCTACGGACCAATCGGAGCTTGTGTAGTTTGTAATATTTCCACAAAATTCTAAATCAAGATCAGCTGTTCTCAGTGAAAGCGAGCGATGTCTTAACTATATCTTCTAACAGATATTAACACCAAGTTTCATTATTAACTTTTTTATTTTTCTCATTTACAGGAGCGGTGGAAAGATTTCTCGCCGCCACTGTGGCTCTCAGTGGATTAGTTTTATTAGCTCAATTCACCTTTCAAATTGTCCTTTTATCAATGCAGCCTTATGGACATTTCCTAAATGCATGTAAGTTGGTAATTTTCTAGCCTTAATAATTAATAAAAAGTCATACGCCCGAGGTTTATAAATTTTTTTATCTTTATTTTTTTCCCAAAAACTTGCTAAAAATTTGGCTTTGGTCTTTGAACCGAAAAATATCCCTTAGAGATTCGGTGCGTTTGGTTGTCTAGCTACAAGGCGTTCCAAATCATTCAATCTCAAGAGAGAAATTTATTGATTTATTTATTATATGAAAGAAAGGAAATTTTTTTGCAAGTTGGGAACAAAACAAAATTAATTTTTCATTTAAAGTCTGCTAGCAGCGCCCGCTCTAGGAGCGGGCACTCGGATATTTGTCCGGGGCGCTAAAAATTAGGGGCCATTTTGGCTGTAACTGTGAGAAAAATACTGATGTGTTAAATACTTTATTAATAGAAAATTTATCATATCGATTTTTTGGTCCGCTAAAAATTTACTGTGCGTTGGTTGATTTGATTTTTATTGAAAATAGAAAATATGTACCTTTATTTAAAAAATATATATATATTAATATATTCATAATGAGTGGCAATTTGTCTTTTTGTCCGGAGCGACGTACTGCTAAAGCAGGCACTGCTGCTAGTCGATGTTTTGGACCGCTTCTTCTCCTAAGGAAAGCCCTTCAAAACTTTATTTCAGTTTGAACCTGTTGCTCCTAAACAGATTCGTGTTTCTCTTAACTTTTTAATCTAAAAGATTTAATTATAAAGCAATTCTATAATTCTTTTATACTGTATTTGTTTATTTTTGACGATAATATAATCTTATTATGAATATAATTACAATTGTTAAATATTGTTTATAACTTAAAAAATGTTCATTTTTTTTTTTATATTAAGTAGAAATTAAAATGTCACCTATTGGGGAAAAGAGTGAGTTTTTAATAATAACAGTGCTGTAGCTACTCGATCCGCTCTTGATTAATATCCTTAAAAAAAGAAGAAAAAATTTGGATCGGGCAGTCTTAAATTCATGAGCGGCCCAAACTCTATCTACTCCACTGACTGGTTGTAGTTATAAATATTTAGAAGATTTTTTAAAACATTTTTTGGAATGTCAGTAAATAAATTACAAAAGAAAAAAAAGAAAAAAAAAGGTTAATCATTCAGAATCAATATAATTTTCTCCTCCAATGGTGCATAACACTTTTATTCATCTCCACATTCCTAAATTCTAAAGAAATTAATTGAATAAATTTAAATTGCTCACTCAGGAGTTCATGAGTGCATGGGTGTCCACTATTCATGCTAACAATTTTTCCCGATTTTTTCTGCTCCTTATATGCTAGTCTTTAAAGTTACATTTTATTGGAGATTATGCACCTATGCACTGCTCTCTCCAAGGAAGATTTCATAGTTCACATATTCAATTGACAAAATTAAAAGTACACTTTATTTCCTTTCCATAGTAATAACCCAAAACAGCCCCTGACTCTTAGAGCAGAAGTAAAGCTTTTGCTTCATGATCTGAAGATCAGATCGTTATGAGCAATAAAATTTAAATAAATTATATTAGCTATCAATTGATTTAAAAAAATATAGACCGAATTTATATCACCTCAAATGACAAAAAAAACTAAAAAACAATTATTGTAGCAAATGATCGATAATGTTTTAAATACTCTACAGGTGAGCTCCTAGAATCTGCACTCCGACATGTAGGTCTGGAAAGACTGGACTCATTACCTGTTCGCGATGTCGTCCGCGTCTGGGCACCCGATCTTCTTGTTCTCGGGGCCTCTGCTATTCTTCTTGGCTGGTTTCGACGAATTAACCCCCCGCCAGAATCCGCGCCCACTGTCGAGACTCCACCTGCATCGCCTCCCAAAATGCAGTCGGTCATGCCAGAAGGTCTTGCTCAGGTAACAAACAACTGACTCCATTAAAAATTATTTTTCCTTAATTTACACTATTAATTTCGTCCATTCTGATTCACATTTTTGTTTTCAGATTTTATCAATGGCTGCATTGTGGGCGGCAGGTGCCTTTTATCCTTCAACCCTAAATGGCTTATACTTCATAACTTTTCTGGCAGCTGCAACATGGTGGGCAATCGGACGAAGTTTAAGCAAAGCCTATGGCGTATTTTTATCCATCCTAGTGCCATTTGTCGCCCTTCATTGCCTGGTGGTTTTTGCAATCGAACTCCCGATTGTCCAGGACTTTCTCGGAGCTAATTGTTTCTTTTGTCCCTATCTTGGAGTGATGCCTCTTCGGTCTGCAGACTGTAATAACGATCCTCGAATTCCTGTGGCAAAGCAATTGCCTTGGGCTCAGTTCGCCAACCCAACAGCTCTTCTTGTGCTTTATCATGCATTACTAGTGGCAGCCAGAGTATCTCTTTTTCCTCCAAAGGTATTTTACTACTTTAAAACAATCTCTTAAAAAAATTATTTCTTTCTAAATATAAATTAATTAAGAATTGCATTGAAATTTAAATATTAAAGATATTTGCAAATTTAAAATTCTTTACATTACTATTTAATAAATTATATTTTGCTTCTTACTATCATTTATTAATTCATATCTAGAACAAAAAAAAAAAAAAAAAAAAAAACTAGCTACATCCGGGAATCGAGCCTGAGTCTCTAGATTGGCGTTTCATTGCCAAACTAGACCTAAGTTAGATTCTGCATGTAGCAATTTTTTTTATTTATAAATGATATTTATAATGATGTATTAATAAATCCAAAAAGTGCAATTTCTTTTAGACATTATTGCCTCTTGACAAGGCAATTGAGATTGTAACGAGATGGATTATAGTTATAACTTATTCAAATTAAACAAATCGAGATGAAATTTATTTTTTATAAAAATTATATTACTACTCTAAATAGGTTTTTTATTTTGAATAGAATAAATAATTTTTGATTTTATTTTTGAAAGTCTTTTAAATTTGTAAATTAATTAAAAAACTTGCAAAGTGCTTAAAGATAAAGATAGATAAATAATAATAATAATAATAAATAATTTCTTTAGTTTAGAATGTCACTATTATATTAGAATTTTATTACGCAATGGATTTATTTCCGATTCATATTATGTGCTAAATGTTGATTTATAATAAAAATAACATCAATCTTATTCTAGAGCATTCACCTAATTAAACTCAAACAAAGGAAGAATTTGTACGTGGCGACATAATTACATAATTTTATTGGACATGGAAGGAATGAGAGGTACAAAATCGTATTTGGCAGGCAAACTATTCCCGATATCAAAATTCGCGACATTTGTGATTTAGTTTTTTTTTTAGTTATCAATATTGACAATGTTAACACCTCTAACCTTTCAGCAACTGGTTGGGAGTTTTAATATTAATTAATGGATAATAATTATTATTATTTTGGCGCAACCACGAAAACAGTTTTTTCCTTTTGACTGACTATAAAATTTTTTTTTGTGTGTCAGTATCATTTAAGTATTAAATATTCTTTCTTTTTCATTAATAATTTAATTTCTCAGAGTGACCCCTAAGAAAAATATCCCCTTTGAATTGTCACATAAGATAAATAAAATTATTTCTATCCATTGTGATTGTGTTTAGGATGCTATTATTTCCATTTCTTTAAAATGTTTTTAATTATTTATATTATTAACATAAAACTGCATTTTAAACAAACCATTTTTTTTTTCAAACAAGAAAAAGAAGAACGACTTTTAAAGTTTACATTTAAAAATCAAAATATAGTGTCTAAGGTCGTCGAGAACTTTACCAGAGTCCTTTGAGACCAGGGACATAACTAAGACGGTAAATGTAGAAAAGCTCCATATTGACGAATTTTCCCTAAAATAAAGTAGAACACTTTAAAAATTTTCCAATTCCAAGATGTTGGATCATTTTATATGTATGTAGGTGGTGCCTTAGTTATAAAATATTTTCTTTTTTAGAAATATAAATATCTACATATAATATTGGACTCGGGTCTATTGGTTTGCACCTGAATACTCCAACTGTAGGCAAAGACAACCATCAACAATTAGAATATTCAGGCTTAAACCGAAATACCCGAGTTCGATTTTCTTTCGCTGCTCCATTTTTGTCAATTACAATTAATATTTAAAAAAACCAAGTGAAAAAAAAAAAGTTTTGTCACTTTTTAATGATTGATGTTATTTTGAGTGATACTATTGCGATTAATTTAGAAAGTAGATGGATTGGATTAATTGAAAAAAATGCGTGTATGTATTTGGTTGGTCATGTCTCGTTGAGAGGGAATCCTTAGCCAGGGGGTGATTACAGCCCCCACCGACGGCGTTGCCCCTGGCGCGCACTCTTTCCAAGCGGCTTTCTCGGCGAAGAACAATCGTGGCAAAGGTTCAGCTCACCACATCCTCTCTCTTCAAACCAGTCAGACTTATAACCACCAATGCAATACTAATCAAGTAGAATCTAAACATATCTATATATTTTAATTCTTTTCTTGTAAAACCATTCAAATGATAAGGAAAGGGTATGATTCTTATTTAGGAAACTTTTTAAATATAAAACATTTAATTCTTAAAAATAGAGTATTCCAAAAAATTTCTACAAACATATTTTATAAAGCAAAAGAAAAGAATCCAATATGTATTTATTAGAGGTAGAGAAACATTTCGGCTCCTTCCTCAATCTCTAAAATGAGTGTATTTTTTCACTTTTATGATAGATTCATCACCTTAGTCTTTCTGGATATTTAATTAGTAAAACTCTTATGAAAAGAAAAAAATACAAAGGACAGTTAACTCCTCTTTGAGGATGGACACAGCTTAGAACAAAACGATCATTAGTAAACAATTTTTCTTTTTTATTTACCTATTAACTTTCTGGCGTTTTGGTCCAAGATTCTTTTATAAATTTTTTCATGATGAATTTTTGATTGTGGTTGAGACTAGATCACGATGACGCGACTCCTGAGACTCCATTGAAGCGTTGCACACAGCAAACATGCAAAAAGCTGCTGTTTGTGCGCCGAGTCTCAGGGGTGAACGTGACGTCCTTCGGCGATTGTACCGAATCTTATCTTCAAATTGTCACGTTGTTAAAAGCACTAATTGCCTCCGAATCTTTAATTAAATAATTCAATTCTAGAGCCCGATCGATTTTCAATACTTTTCTTTCTTTTCTTTCCATTATTAAAAAAAATTTTATATTGAAAACGGGTAGCGCTTGTAAAACTGTTTTTATTTTTTGTGGCTTATATATTAAAAATGATTATTATTATTTAAAAATTTCCACAATAATTAAAAGAAGGTCTGCTCTCTTATGTGTTAATTAATAATGAATGCTCCTGTAATTTCATAGATCAGAGTTCATATCCCACATGTTGCTCATTTCATTAATATTTAGGCCATTCTTTCTCACACGCAATGCTGGGACTATTTGATCTCTAAGTAACGTAAAATTATTTTATCCTGTAATTTAATGTTATCTTTTCTCAGGTATATTAATTCTCTATCTAATTATAAATAAAAGGATTCTACTTGATTAATATTGTTAACTTTTGCTTTTCTAGATCCTTGATGTTGCACTCCAGCACCCGAACTTCTTTAAATCACCAATTTCATTTCATTTTATTTTTATACACAAAAATTCCATTGGCACATCTCAAACACACGAATCTAAATCAAGATGTCAATGCTTTAAATGTTTTTTTTTATTCTTTCGTTTGCCTTAAATGTGCTCCAAAATGCATGACTGGGACTCAATGTCGCATGTTTTGGTTTTTAATTATTTTTTATTTTATTTAATATACGTACACTAAAAGAGTTTAAAACGGATTCGAGTTTAGTTTTATACGTGAATGAAAGTTTATATAATCTATATAGCTATGAAAAAGTTTGCAAAGATTTATGTTTATTTGGAAATGAAAGGAATAAGGCCGAAAATTTAACTTCAATTGAATTTTGATATAATGTGCTGCAGCATTTTATTTATTTATTTATTTTTTAATAAAGTGATTTATTCACCTATCGTAACAAATATTTTGTCTTCATCCGTTCTGAAAATTTTTTTACATGAATCAACAGATCTGATCTGATGAAGACAAAAATATTTATCAAAACATTATTTTAATAGATATATAAATCACTTTATTAAGAAAACAAAGGTTGGCACATTATTTGATAACCAAATTAAAGAAATAAATATGGTAATTACTTTAAATTAATTATTATTGAGTGTCATCTAGAAAGAAGTTTATTTTCTCAAATGAGATTGTGGATCAAACAATTACAATTACAAAGGAGAACTTTAAAATGTTAATTTGCAAATAAAGTGAAGTGCGTGTGACCCGGAAAAAGCTGGTATTATTTTTCTCTGGTTTATTTTAATTATTTTAGGGCTGTTAGTTTCAGTGGGCAATTCTCCTTTTTTTTTTGTGAAAGAGTGCGGGAGAATGGAAGCAAACTTCTTAATCGCATGGATACATCATTACAGATTCTAACTTCAATCAGTCCATGTAGCTATGTAAATTTTATTAAAATTCATTCTCGTAATAAAAATATATCCATTTTAAAATAATATGTACATATACAGAGCTTTTAAAGAAATGTTAGAAATTAAAAAGTTCGTTATTTTTTAATCCTAAAATTAATTTAAAATATGTTTTTTAAAAAACATAAATTGATAATAATTACTAAAGGTAATAATAATAATAATAGCTTGCTTCAATTCCTACCTTGATTCATATGAATCAAAAATAGCTCTCGAAAAATCATCTAAAAAATTTTTGCTAGTGAAGTTTGTTTTTGATTGGACATAATTCGCCCAGGCAGTATTAGTTCTAAGTGTTTCTCCTCCTTTCCTGTTTGGGGGTGCAGCCCTAGCTTGCTTCTAGAATTGTGATATTAATTCCGATAGGACTTACTAAATGGCATTACAAAACCTAAGTTTCCTTACGGAATGAAATTATATCACTCATATATTATATATTATACATATAGATGATCCGCGAAAGTAGAAAATCATGGTTCGAGTCCGCGAATTATACCCAACCAAGCACAAGCTCTCACAAAAATTTTTATTTTAAACGATATATTGACTGATGCTTTATAATTATTATTTGAAAACCACCAATTATTTCAAACAAAGCCCTATCAGTCGGTAATAATTACTAAAATTTTAATTATCGAAATTATTATCAGTTAATTTCTCGGATTATATTACATTTTATCTAAAAAAAAAAAAACTTTCTTTACAATATAGGTACTTTAAAAATCTCAACCAAAATTTATAAATTTCAGGTTCATTTTAAAAATTTATTTCTGAATCTGATCAAGATCTTCATTCGTTCGATCTTCTCTGCTCTGCTTTGCTTATTATATAAATAAATTGTAACATTAACATAAATTTACTATTGAACTCGAGTCCGTTTTTGGCTTCATAAAAAATACTATTTATCGGACTGGACTTAATTTCCGCTCTATTTTTTACTGATGAAAGGATTTAATTTATTAATTCTTACCAAAAGGATAATTCATTTATCATTATGGAAATATAAAGGAAAATTGTTTTTAGTAAAAGTTAAAAAATCCATCTTTCTTCCATCAATAAATAATATACTAATCTGCATAAAATATTTTTATTTTCTTAATATTATAATTTTGAATAGGAGAAAACTCAAAAGATGCCAAGGAAACGCCAGTCCGGTTAAGAAATTAAGAAAACAACACGACAAATAAATTTTTAATTTATCCACAACAGAAATACAAACCACATTTAATAAAACCAATATAATTTTTTATAAATTTTTCTTATAATATATGTCAAGTTAAAACAATAAAATCCTCGCCAAATTTTGATTAAAATCTTTCAATTACCTCGGATAAGCCGACGAATATATACCAATGATTGATTGATAATCTGCATAGAATACCGAATAATCGCTAAAAAAAAATCATTTTGTAAAAATGAAAAACGAAAAATGTTCAAATTAAATTTCGAAAAAAAATTTCGGATCTAGTAAGAAAATTACTGTGACTTGAAAAAAGGAATTTTTATAAATAAGCTTATTGGAAAAATTAGGATCTGAAAATGGGATGCTAAGCAACTCACAGCAAGCCACTAATTGACTTTTTATTGGGCGACTAATCAAATCCACTTAATCGGCTTCTTCACTAATATTTTCCAAAGATTTTTTAATTTTAACTCTAATTTATTATTACTTAAAATTAGAAGAGTTTGAGGCTTGGCGAATTAAGGGAGGGTGGATAGAAATCTAAGGGATCTCGAAGAGATATTTTTTTATGTAAAAAAATTCAATTAGAGGGCGCCATTTTATTATTTTATGCCTTTGCTTGTGTAATAATAAAAAATAGATTTTTCGGTATAATAAAAAATTAGATTGGAATTTTAAGATTTAAAAATTTTATATCATCACTATTAGTATATGTGTGATAGGCGCAAGCTTTCCGGTTTCTTAACCCACGGTCTCTTTGCTATATGCATGTTAAAATTCCTAATTTTCATAACTTGACATATATTCGGGTGTAATAATACCTCCTCTTTTTTAATCTACCTTTCCTTCTGAGCCCAAATTCTCCGGTAACTGGTCGTGGAAGACGAATGGTTTGCAATCTTTTTCTCAGCGTGCAACAGCTTTGGGGACGCCTGCAGGGTCAGCAGTAACATCATCCTCGATTGATACTAGTAACAACGCACCCCTGGTGCAACAGGATGCGCATGGTTCGATGGTTCTTGCGCCATCGGCAGTCCTCGATCCTGAGTCTATTTCTCTACGGCGACTATCCCAACCGGACGGCCCCGAGAGTGAGATGACCGCCGAGGAAGGAGGTTGCTGGCCACGTCTCAATCGGATTGCGGGTCTCATCGGGAATCTTCTCGCTCGAGGCTCCTATGTACTTGGCAACGTCTCCATGCTTGCCTGGTCGATCACCTTTCATTCCTGGTTAGGATTTGTTCTTTTGCTCTGGTCGAGTGTTTTATGGCTTCTTCCCAACCAAAGAAGAGCAATGTTGAAATGTTCTCCATTACTTGGACTCTACACCACAGCACTGCTTCTTTCTCAGGTAGGAAATTTTTTCAAACAAATTTGATACCTTCTCTCCATATCATATTTCATATGAAAAGAAGTCCATATCTCGAACTTTAACTAATTGGCTATGCCTCTATTTGCTCTATGGAAAGCAATCATCTAGAGATAGTCATTTCTCTTATTCTCGGACCAATGTGAGCATGCGCAAATTAATCATGAACAATCTGAAGAAGTGTGGTATACAAGTAACCCTCCTACAACACGGTTCACTTTTACACGATCAGGGATTCATTTGCGGAAATTTGTACAACGCTCTACCTCCTCTTAGGGATGTATTTAGAAATATAAATTACACACTATAGTCACAGACTTCATATTTATAGGCTAAAATACAATTGAATTTATATTCACATTATTGAAAACATTTGCTGGAAATGGCATCAAATTGTAATTCACGTCGATTTTGAGGAGAGTAGCAGTGCTGAAAGATTAATAAATACAGTGAAAGATGGCATTTTAAAAAATTATTACATTTAAAAAAATTATAGTAAGGCTTAGCAAAAAATTTTAAATAATTTTTCTTGAATCCAAACATTGATGAGGCAGAAAATTATTAAATTAAAGTTATTATAATGAAAAATAGTTATATTTATTATTTTGTTTCTTTTTATTTATTTTTTTCATTTGATGTTAGAGATACTTATCTCAATATTTTTTTTAATAAAAATTAAGTTAGTTCTATAGGTTAAAAAAATATTTGTTTTTAATAAGTTTTCCTCCTTTTTGTACTAGCTCTGTCCCTCATTTAACACGCCTTCATACGGCATTTTCTAGGAACCTATCTACCGTGTTATAGAATGGCCATCAATGAAGTCAGAGATCTAAATTCAAATGCTATCACTTTCCAATTTCTTCTGATTCAACTCTTTTGCAACAATTTTTACTTCATTTTGTTGAATCCTGTCAAAAATGACTTATCAAAAGAGTAATAAATAATTGCAAAATGAGCTTTAGTTGGAATTAAGAGTTAAACTCTCCTGCCCCTAATATTAATAAATTCCCATGTGAATTATTCACTCCAACTTATATCAGCCAAATGATTAATTTTTTAAAATTGATTTAACAGTATATATACAGCTTCGATGTACCAGAAGATCAGCTTCCTCGTCGTGTGCTTGGTCTCTCCGTGGTCCAGTTGGGTCTGGTTGGGCCTGGTGGCCCAGAATCAAGACTTAAAGCCATTTTTATTAAAACATGCTTCACTGCTGTAGTTTGGCTGGTTTTAAGAGATCGTGCCAGAACAAATGCTCAGGTAAATTTGTTTAATAATATAAATTTAGACTTCCCTCCCATCCCGTAGCCGAAAGGTTAAAGATAGTAAAGAAAATTTATTTAAACCATTTGGTATGAATAAATATGCCTGGATAACAAGTATCATAAATAATATATAATTGTGATTGTTTAAAAGTCTATATGGCCTCAGATATCGAAAAGACTTTAAAAAAATTTAATCTCTTTTAATATTTTATTATTATTTTTTTTTAGGTGAAGAGTTATACGGCCACACGACTACCAGCTTTTATGACCTATATGCATTCGGTTCTTACTTTGGCCTGGATATGGCTTGTAGCCGGAATGCTTCTCTTGATTGGCCTTGTCGGTGCTCACATGACAGTCTTTCGGATTGTTTACATGGCACTCTTTCTACTCTTCATTTTAATGCTTCAATTATCCTATCGGGCCTGGCGACGAATGCTCTATCCCTTCTGGATTCTCGTTATTGCGTACTCGATGACACTTCTAGTTGCCGTTTATACATATCAATTTGACGGTTTCCCCGATTATTGGCGTGAATATCTTCATATTCCGGATACTTTGCAACAAGATATGGGACTACAAAAGTTTGAAGCAGCTAAATTATTCATAGGACTTCTCACGCCTACTTTTTTTCTTGTGATTACAGTCATCCAGGTTTGTAATTTTTCAACGAGGTGGATGGATAATTTTAATAACACACTTAGATAGGAGACTAAAATTTATTGCCCTTATCGTAGCGAACAACTTTTTGCTGCTTGTATTAATTATTAATTAGGGTCAATCATTTACAGTTAGGTCCTCCTTCCACAGACGCAACGCAAATGCAACCCAACTCTGATTCAACTCTTTTGCAACAATTTTTACTTCATTTTGTTGAAAAATGACTTATCAAAAGAGTAATAAATAATTGCAAAATGAGGGTTTTATATAATCCAACCGCTTTACAAGATAGGTTACAGTTGCATTCCGTCGGTGGACAAAGGGCTCTAATGAGAGACGTTTATTTTTCCCCTTCAATGATTTCACAATTTTTTCTGCGAATTTTAGTTTATTTTGGAATGTTTTTAATTAAAATGAGGGTTTAGTACCCTACTCATTTGTAAAAATTTTCTCAGTGTTCATTACTAAACATTAATCAAATGTTCAATAATTAAAGATGATTTTTCTCTTTTTTATAAAAATTGTAACAAGTTTGAAAAAACGCATCTTCTTACTTGGGATGGCAATTTATTAGCAGAATATTGATATATCGGTCATACAATATATTTCATTTAATATATCGAAGCAGAGCAAAAATTTTCAAAAATCAAAAAATTGTTGATGTATCGCCAAGTGTGGAGGTTATAAGGAATTTAGATTAGGGATAGATAACTTTCCACTTTTAAGGGGTGCAATGAATAATTTTGTTTGGAATGTGTTAGTTTGGGCGCCGTGGACGGATTTTGATAGAATTCTAAGATGAGACTTCACCGGGGTTTAAATAACTGAAATATAAGATAAAACACTTCAGAGAACGTTTCTCCCCTTCCCCCCTTATAAATTTGACAACCCTATTATAAAACCCTGTTATAAAATAAAATAGTAATTCTTGAAGGAATTTGGGAAAGACAAAATATTTTGTTTAAATAAGTTTACTACGAGGGTTGCCTTTTATATTTCGGGATTTGAGATCAAAAACAAATCTTTTTGACGGCCAAATTTTCATTTATTGAATGTATGTATGCCCAAGGATACCTCAATCTCACAATAAGTTACCAGCATCAATGTTTTCCGAAATAACCACCGATTTCACGAAATTCGTCCTTAACCGGCCACGATTGAAGTCGACAAACCATCGATAAACTGTGGTTTTGATGATGCTTCATCTCCAAAAGTCTTAATGACTTTCATCGATGCACTATTGTTGGGTTAATCCACGTCTAAAGTTGTAAAAAATAATCACTCGAAAATATTCACGGTTTAATTCCATTTTTAGCCGAGATGATTTCAAGTTATTGTAAACTACACAAATAGCGCTCGTATGTCAATACGTTCTGAGTATGTGTACCATCAAAAATGTCAAACTTTATGATAGAAGCGTCAGCAGCGCTAGTTTAGCGCAATCCCGAAATATAAAAGGCAAGCCTCGTATTTCAAATAAATGCTAAAAATAAATCATTTTTTTTTTAATTCACTTTTTACTCTTAAAAACCAATTGGCATAGTAAACTCATTTAAGTAATATATTAAAATAGTAATTTAATATATCTATAGTCTATTTATCGTCAGCTAAAACATTGATATATCTTAGTATCTTTAGTCCAACGACGGATTGCAACTGCGATCTAACGTGTAAAAAGGTTGCATAATTTTTGTTTTAAATGATAATTTTCCTTTCTAGGTTCATTATTTTCACGATGGTTTCATGGAACTCTCAGATGTTGGTACAGGAAGTCGAGCCCGAGCAGCCTCTGCTAATTCTGCAGCTTCTGATGTGCTTTTAAATGTCGATGGAAATGATCCAGTATCACCGACAATCGAGACTGTTGACGCTAACACTCGTCCTGGATGGATGGGTCTCGCTACTTTAGCAAAAATGCGAGCTTTAGGACGACGTCAAGGTGAACAATAATATTTCTAAAAATATTTCCTAGAAAAACATAAGTTTTTTCATTTGATTTTCAGGAAGTCGAATACTTCATTTAGGACTTCTTTTGCTCGAACTTCATGCCGATAAAGCAACCGCTTTAGTTTTGATGCTCGCCTCAATGGCCACAGTTCGTGCCTCCCATGCAGTTCTCTTGCAATTGTGCCTTTTGGCGGTCGTCTGCTCTGGGAGAGGATTATTTTTGCGCCTCGCCGCAATTTGGACATCACTTCTTGTTCTCTTATCAATGCTTTATCAAATGGAATATGTCGATGCTTCGCTTTATGATACGGCTTGTCCTGTTTTTACTAACGAAACATCAAGAGATACAGGTGTGTATGCCAAATGTAAAAAAGTATTTTGAAAGGAATATAATTGATTATAAAAGAAAATATAACAAGGAGGCGTAATTAAGCACGTCTTACAACTTTTTTTTTACCTGACTTTTCCGCGATATTTTAATTTATTTTTACCTTTAAGATTTCAAAATAATTGTATTTTCTTAGAATAATTTCTTCTAATCTTTTATATGATATTCTTAAAATCTCAAATCTGGCTCTCCACACTATTTTTTTAAGTCTTTTCGGCACCTGAGGCCATATAGACTCTAAACAATATGCAATATATTAATTACGATACTCGTAATCCAGGCATATTTATTTATATCAAATGATATCCAATTGATCCACACCATTTTGAAATGGAAAAATCATAAATATAACTTGTTTATTTTGTAATATAATAATTTTATATGAATAATATATTATCAAAAACTTATAAAAATGAACTACTAACGTTAACTGACAGTAGTATACCCAAGATTTTTGTTTAAAGAAGAGGGAGGAAGGGGGCAAAATTTTTTTTAGCCTATTTGAAGTTGAGTTTGCTTTTGTTTTTTCTTGTATGAATCTTTTGTTATTTAATTATCATATTTGATTTTAATTTTCCAGCCCTTTATTTCATATTATTCAAACCCAAGTTTTACTCATATCTCTTCATACTTTTATTTAATTTTTTCAATTTTATCTAAGTTTTTATTAAGCCAGTTAAATAAGAAAATTTTTTTTACTTTTGTTGGTTGTTTAAAAATTAATTTAATGTCCTTTTTAATTGCAGAGGTGTTAAGTAACGCTGAATGGCTAGGATTTTACAAGGGCTCAACAAAACTTGGAGCTTATATTGGATTCCTTCTTATTGCTACTGGCCGAGCCATTCTTTTAGTTTGGCAAATTCATCGCCGTGGTTCTCTATCAAGAAGACCAACAGTGCCTTTTCCTTCGGTTAATCGGCCCCTCGCTGATAAAGATCTCCAAAATTGTGCAAAATTCCTCTTAAATTATGCCTTTTACAAATTTGGAGTTGAAGTGAGTAAATTTTTTATTTAATTATAAAAAAAAATTATTATCATGTGTGTTTTAAATTTTCCAGATGTGTCTTGTAGCTATCGTCGCCTTAATTAGTGTAAGAATGGATCTTTTTGCCCTTTTGCACGCCATTTGGCTTCTTGGATTATTTGCTCTTAATCGGAAAAGATTATCCTCCGTCTGGCGATCTTATCAGATTTTTCTTGTCATCACTATTTTAGTACAATATTTGGTTGCTATTGGACCACCGCCTGTTACCTGCTTATCTAAAGTAAAAATTGATGAAATTTTAGATGTATATATTTATAAACAATGTTAAATATATTTTCAATTATAAAATTTTCATTTTTCAGTTCCCATGGGGAAATATTAATTTACTAAATGAATGGCTTTTCCCATCAAGAATGCTCGAACTCTGTATGGATTTTGTCGTCTTGATTTTGGTAACTCGACAAGCAGCTGTTTTCACACGGGAAGGTCCCCAGCATCCTGGAGGATCAAATGAACCTGTTGATCTTGATTCCATCACTGAAAACCCCACTCCGGATTATTTCCGGCCGGGAGGAAGTTGGATCAACCCCGCCAAAAGGGTATTAGAAGATTAAAATAATTTATCTCTTAACCAGAGCTTCTTAAACTTTCTCCATTCGAGAGGAAACATTTATATTTCATTCTTGACATTTTTATGGAAGATTACTTGTTTAACGGTTTGTCGGTTAATAAGAATCGGACATTATTATTTGCAGGAATGCTCGAACGCCTGACATAATGGCATAATGTATATAATAATTTGAAAAATACCTACTAATACAATAATAATGAAGATGATGTC
>JAAAKE020002466.1:0-11278 GCA_010014785.2 Anisolabis maritima
GCTAAAAAATCCTCAGCTAAAATACCTCCCCCCCCCTATAATTTTTGAATTTCTATGCCACTGGTAACTAAATTTTCATATTGTATTTTCTCTCAGGATCAAACTTTAATATTACAAGCACAAAATCGGTTGAAGGTTAATTTCTTCAAAAGCAAAAAAAAAAAAGGAAAATTACCTGAGATTGATTGTTTTTAGTAAAAATCTCTAAATTTTTATTTATTTCTCCTCTTGACTCCTCTTGCTGTATAAAAAGTCTTTGGATTTTCGATAGAGTGCAATCTTAAAAAAAAAAATAGAAAATAGAATAAAATAAAGGGGTGCCTTGATTACGATAACTGTCGATATCTAAAGCGCAATTTCCCCTAAAATCTACCGTATATATTAAAACACATTAACCAAATTAAGCACATAATCGTTAACCAAGGCACTACTGTACTAAGAATTCCCTCGAAGCGGTCAGCACGCTTAAGGCTGGAGATGCGGAGAGCAAATCTACTCCTCAAGCAAAACAAGGGACTAGGCCGAATTGAGAGTATTGAAAGATGTTGGCTATGTAGGGCAGATTTATTGACAAAAACTAAGATTCTTTATTTAATGACCGTATCTTCTGGTCTTCTGATGAAGGCTTGAATACTAGAGCCGAAACCGGTAGAGCACAAAATAATCTTTGTTTTTCTCACTAAGACTCCCTGCACTCCTTTACTGATTGAAAGGGAAAATAGGACGAGGAGGGGTGGGGGGGTGGAGGAGGAAATGATAACGTTTCACGAAGGGGAGGTGCCTTCTTCACTTTTCTGTTCATCCTCTAATTTTACTGATTAATAATAAATAGCTATTTACTGATTTTCTCTTCCTGTTCTTGGAATATTTCCTCCTTGTTTTCGAAAAAAGTGATGAGAGAAGTTCTCAATTCTTTCGTTTTATTAGTAAACTTGTTATAAAATTCATTTGTAATCATTTTATTTATAGATTCTAATGCCCTGCAAAAAATATTTTTATAAGACAACTTTTTAAAGTTTCTGGCTATATAAAGAAGAACACATACACATAGAGAACGGAGAGTATATATAAATATAAAGAGATAAAAAAGACTTTTTTAGTTACAGCATAATTCGATTAAAGATAAGGATGCGTTCTAAGAAATTACTTCTTTAAGCAAAGGTTTGTTTTTAGAGGTGATCCGGGAAGTAAGTTTCCCTTGGGCTGAAAACGAACATAAAAGATGATCCCACGATGTGACATGTGTCTCACTTCCGGTGGTAAATACGTTGAAAAGCAGCTCAACGATTGCTCTGTCTGTTTCAATAAATATTTCCATATAATTAAGTTTTCTTCCGAAGGAATCTTACTTTCTGGATAAGCCTCGTACTAAGGCCAGAATAGCGATACGTTTCTATATAACTACGAGGTATATGGCTGAGCTGATCCAGGAAAGATGAATAAAAGAAGAATCCTGTCAGTGTAATTTCATTTATTAACATCTATTGTTTCGCTCCTGGGCAGGAACCATCTTCAGAGCTGACTTCAACTCACTTTTAATTCTCTTTTTGATGAGATACATTTGTAAATTCATGAATGTCTCTTGGGGAATTTATATACGCCGTTATGGCACAATCCCAGCTCTGAGGATGGTCCC
Organism: Anisolabis maritima; assembly: GCA_010014785.2. Lineage (NCBI taxonomy): Eukaryota > Metazoa > Arthropoda > Insecta > Dermaptera > Anisolabididae > Anisolabis > Anisolabis maritima. The sequence continues at coordinate 1,637 of JAAAKE020002466.1, forward strand.
AACACAGGCCCGAAATGTTAATAAAGGACATTACATTGACTGAAATCTTCGTTTGTTCCTATGTAAAGTAAATGAAAAGGTTTTTTTTTCGAGCAAAGAAAGGTTTTTGATATTATTTAATGGAATTAAAATTGCGGACTTTGTTATTTCGTTAACCGAGGCATGAGTGTACATATTTATAAAATATAGCAGACGACGCAAAGAGGAACAGCCAATAAGATTAAGCAGCGCTGAACTCCGAGGAACAAGAGCAAAAGGGAAGGGAATCAACAAGTGATTTACTCTTAAAGGGCAAAAGAAGAGAAAGAGGTGTGTATTCTCCTAAAAAATAAAACCAAAGACTAGTTACATTTTCCTTTCGAGTTTGTCATGTAATTTCGAGACATCGCAAGTGGATTGATTAGCAACATGAAGCAACTCGTTGGCTTGCTCCGTTAATTTCTTTTCTGTTTCATTCACGTGACTCACTAAATACATTTGTTCCTGAAATGATTGCTGAGCTCCCGCTAAAGCCCGACGTGTCTCTTGTAATTCATTCTGTTCCTTTTTCAATTGTAATTCCAATTGGTTTAAATCCATTTGATACGATTCAATCCTCATATTCATTTCACTAAATAAAATCAAATTCTTCTCATGTCGTTCATTTAATAATTGAATTTGTTCAATTTTAATGCAAATCTCTTTTTCTTGCTCTTGCAATTGTTCTTGCATCTTTTGATAATTCTCAAATGCAAGATAAACGCCGTTCTTGTCACGTGTCGCTTGCAAGTCTTGACGTAATCGATCAATCTCGGATGTATACTCTTTGATCAGAGCTTTCTTTGTTAATTTCTGATTAATTTCTGGCTTATTTGTTATATTCTTTGCTCTATATGCATATTCAAGAGTACTTAACGTTTCCTCTAGGTGTTGACATGAGGGAGAGATTGTAGCAATTATTGAAGTTTTGGTTCTTCCACCTAAAGAGTCTTGAAGTAATCTCGTTAATTTTGATTCCCTAAAAAAAAAATTCCTAAGTGTCTGTCTTTCATGAAATAATTCTAAAAGAGATTATATCTACCTATAAGGGATGTGAGGTGCTCTTTCCACCAGCGCCGTGATTACACGCCCAAGGGTGAGAAGAGATTGATTAATATTACCTGCTTCTCTTGCTCTTTTCTCTTGAGCGCCACTTCGACCGATATTCTCACTTCCTGCTAAATCCACTAAATTCAATTTCCCGATTTTTAATAATTCTTCACCATCTATGCTATTTTCTTTTATATGAACAGTTATTGAAAAGACTGTATGCGAACGACTAAAAAGAAACCAAGCAATAAAGTGGGGAGTTGTTTTTGAGGTTTGATAAGGAAGAGACAAGGCAGAGTACAGCAATGTTATTATGTTTTGTTTTGTTTCGGATAAAATGTATATATCCATCATCAGTCACTCTAGAAATATACTTACATTATTCTATATTACAATAAAAATGTATAATAATTATAATTATAGAGCTCTTACTATTGGTTGTGCCCCAATCAACAAACAATGCATGTATAGTGTAGTATAGAGAAATAAATAAAATAAATTATCAGTTTTTTATCCATAAATATATACATATACATATATATATGTCTCAAATGCAAATTAATATAAAAATAAACTAATATTTTTTAATATGGAAGGAATTTTCTTTTATCTTTATTTATTTAAAAAATTTTTGTTGGATTGTTAATTTATCCCGCGAACTTATTAATTAGTTATGTTGTCATAATTTGGTAATATAGTTTTTGTTTTAAATACAGATAATATAAGAAAGTTTGTCATTTCGGAAAGGGAAATTAGATCGTAAAGTACTAGACTTGAAAAAGAAACAACAATTACTCTAGAGGAAGTCACTTTTGAAAATAAGGATCAAGAAAAGAATCGTCTGAAAGGCCGGTAAGATCAAGGATTTAGAAGTTGCGTCGTAAAAAAAATCTACTTGGAAATTCTTTTTTTCTTTTGTTGTGTTTATTTCTATTCTAATATTTATGATCCGAAACTTATTAACTTTTCTTGATTATAGCCTATTTATAAAAGAACAAAGAGATTTATGGATTTAAAAATAATAATTCATTCTTCAAAGAGACTCTCACTATAATAGTATTTATGCAATGTTATGTATTCTCTGGAGCATAATGAGACACAGGTAAAAGAAAGAGTGACTGATGTTCGAAACGTCTCCACTCCGCTTTGGCATCCAAAGGGCTTTTCTCTTTTCTCATTCATTGCTGCAATTTCTGCCTTGTGCCTACAAGCACTCAGCAATAAATGGAAATCTCATCTCCATTTTCCCACCTGGATTCAGCATTAAGAAGAGTTGAAGCTTTTTGACGTTTCGTTGAACCTTTTTCTAATATTTTAAAAACTTCTTTTTTGTTATTTATTGTAACTTCTTCGACACCATGCAAAATAATCGAGCCTTTCTTTTGTGAATCTTCATAAATTTTAATTTTAGAATTATCATCATTTGGTGATAATAAATCAAAAAGTTCTTCATTATATAATTCAATATAAGAAACTCTTAATGTATATTCAACCTGTTGAAGTCTTAAAGAATCAATTAAATGGCTTAAAGTTCTTGGAACTATTCCAGCTGAATTATCCTGGGAAAAAAAAAATAAATAATGAAAATGATAAACCTGAAATGAAAATGGCCAGATTGCTTACTTTCTCCCATCCGAGATGATAATCTTGAATTTCTCCTCCTTCCATTGTAAATGTCTTTCCAGTTCCAGTTTGTCCATAAGCAAACACTGTGCAATTATAGCCAGAAAGGACTTCATCTATTAAAGGCTTGGCTATTGCTCTATAAACATCGACCTATAATTATACAATAATAAAACAAATATCAATATATGGCTCTTCAGGACCTTTGCTGGAGTAGGTCAAGGCAGTCCAAAATGGACTAATTAATAAATTATATATGTATATATATTTATTTTCTTATTAGAAAAATCTCAGTTCTCTTATGTTTCGGCCATTTGCCGTATGCCTTCATCAGTGAGAGCTGGAGATCTAGGTAAATTAAGGCAAATAATTTTTCCCTTTTCACCAAATATAAATGATAACATAATAATTGTGAACTTTTGCATTACTTAGACGCAGCTCTGAAGGCATGCTGCACAGTGGCCGAAACCCAAGAGGTTGGAAGCTGTAAATGAAGAATATAAATCATTTCAAGTAAATAATACTTGAGAGAGAGTTAGTAGAAAAGAATATTATAGGAAACAAATGGCTTTTTAAAATAAAAAGAAATTCGACTGGCTAGGCTAATCACAATAATATGGAATATGGAAAGCAACGTTTCCACCTGTAGTCAAATACAATTATTTTTACCTCTTTAACGCTCTGAAGCTCTGTACCGTTAATTTTTAGCGCTTGTGAATATATACATCTTTGGCATAATAAGACTTGTTTGTCACACCTACCAAAGGTCAGTGGTTCGCTTTCCGTCCTGAGAGATAAAAATTTATTTATATTATTGTATATTGGCTACCACTTAATAAAAATAAATAAGGACGGAGTCTAAATGGCCTAAGATCCGAAAAAGACTATAAAAAAAAGTCTAGTTGTAAATGGAAAACAAATTTTGCATATAGTTTAAAACTTTTTACAATTTTTACAAAATATTAAGATTATAAACACTTAGCATAAAGTTATGTTCACAATAGTTAGATATTTAAAAATATGCTCATCTGTGGACTCAGAGGAACTGCTAGAAAGACTGAACTTTAAATTGTATAGTGTTTTTTTTGTAAGCGCACAATTCACAATTTTCTATATTGTATATTGTATATATTGTACGAGCATATATTCAGCTTATGTAGAGAGTTTAGCTCAAATTTGTGAAAAGTTTAAAAAAATTTATTCGTCATAAGCGGTAAATTCAAATTTGAGTATATGGGCGTTAAAGAGGCTAAGAATAATATTTTCCTTGGTAACTTCGAAAAAAAATGTGAGTGCAACACTCTCATAAAAACAGCATTTTTATATGAAGGTTTTGAGGAAGTAATATACATCGCAGAGCCGAAAGGTTTTCAAGTAGAAAAGTAAAACAACCAGCGAAATGTTGGAATTTAAAATTGATTAAAACATTAGAAGAAAATAGATTTAAAAGAAATGAAATGCATAAAGGCTTATATATAAAAGAAATTAATAAAAAATGGATTTATGTCTTAGCTTAGTGAATTACATTTTATTTTCATTCGAAGAGAGAACAAATCACTTATGAATTATGGAAGATATTCGAAATAGAAATTTTGAAACTAAAATTAAAATTGATCGACAAGAAGATAAAATCTTAAATCAAACCAAAAAAATAAATACATTATTAAAATTAAAAGATAACATTAGCGAAGATAAAAAGAATCGACTCATATACGAGACATTCAAGATGGTCAGAGAATTGACTGAAGAAGTCGCAAAACTCTGAATTGAAATTGTACAAATGAAAAATTAAGTGACATTAATAGAATTAATCCCCAAGGCTTTCATTCTCATTCTCACTCTCGATCACAGTCTTATGTCAGTATGTCAGTACAGTGCAAAAAGATTTGAATAATTTTAGTAAGAACACAAATAGTAGGATGAAACCAGTGGCTTCCACAGCTCCGATAATCCCATCCAATGCTGTATTGAACATTGAATCTAATCTGTCAACAAAGGACGTTTCTAAAGGTGATGCTATTGCTAGAACATCTGTGGGCGAGAACACATCTGTAACACTATTCTCAGGAAAAGAAATTGTCAACTTGAAAAAAGCCTTCTCTTCTTCAAGGTGGTCGCCAGATGTCAGGTTCGTCTGTTTTGTCAAGGACCAGGCCTAAAAATGTTTTATTTGTTACAAGGTTACAAGTGTAGCTGATATTGAGAACTAACTTAAGAAAGACTTGTACTAAACTGGTGATAAAATTGTCACCTCTTCCATTTTACTCAAAATATGAAAGACAAAGACAGAAAAATTAAATCTGAATTCGCTTATTCTGGACTTTGACATACAAGTATATGTGTTGGCCGAAATATTGTTGAATGGTAGCATTAGTAATGCTGAGATTTTCTCACTCGACATCTACAATTTCTTTCGGACGCAACAAATGGATATAGTTGGGGTGGTGGTATCTTGTTTGCCCTCAAACATAGATTCAAAGTCAAAAGAATACTTGATCTGGCAATTGCAGAATCAGTATATATCAAGTTCAATGACTATCAAAACTTATATTGTGTTGTTGCATATTTTACTCCAACTATATAACGTAAAAATTTTTAAGAGAAGTTTGAAAATTTTTCCTTTGAAGAATTAATTATTTTCGGAGACTTTAAGTTGAATATATACGGTTCAGATTTTGATCTAAGTGGTAATTTATTATGTAAAGATGTACTGTCTAGTAATTTGTCTCTATTCATAATAGATTTAGTTATTTGCCAATGTCAAAAACATCTCACTCCCTTGTTCCTCTGGATGATCATCACCCAGTATTAATTGTTTCGCTAATGTTTAACGATAAAAAAGAGCTAGCTGCATCTTTACCTTTACTACGTATAAATCTTCAGCTATCTACCTCACCTAAATAAAATAGAATCAAATCCAAAAAATATCCTGTAACAAAGATATTCAAGATCCCAGAACCCTATTATAATTTTAATAGAGGAAATTATCATCTGAATCTTTTTTTAAAATTAATAGTTTGGCTAGAATGGTATATTAATCATTTAGTACTAATGATTGTATTTTATTTTCAAAGAGACATTGATTGGTTTCATGGGGTGAGAACATTGATTTAGATCTGAATATTTCCAAGTGCCAGTCCATAACTTTCACTAGAAAGAGAATGCCCATTTCTGTTCAATATGGAATTAATGGATCCTAAGACTCTTATTTGCCAAGGATTTTGTGATTTTCAACTATGACGACACATATAACCATCTCTTTACAATCTCTAGTCACTCCATGAAAGTTGAAGAAGAGCCTTTCTTCTCTTTCTGGCTGGAGTAATGATAGATCCCAAATATTGTGGAGGGTGGGAATCTCAACGAGCATTTATGCGCAGAAGCAGCCCGCTCTTCTTTGAAAAATTTTATAGAACAAATTTAGGATATTGGTCGACATTATCCACTATGTTAAAAATAGCCAATGAGACCTTTTTGGACTTTTTCACAAAAGACAAAAATATATTTACAAAGATAAATATATAAAATTTATGTATTACACTAAATAATTTCTCTTTGTAACTGGATCTTAATCTGATATCTTTCTATGTCTTCAAGACCCGATATTTGCTTTTTATGCAGAAAGGTGGAGAAACTTCAACAAAAAGATTGGAAAGCAATTAAAGGGATCTAAAACAATCTAAAGGTTTTAACATACAGTGATACTTTTGAAGTATCTGCTTATGTAGATGCTGAGTGAGTAGGTGATTTCAAAAATCGAAAATCTAAAAAGGACTCTTAATTAAACTAGGATATAACGCCATCAACTGGTCATCAAGAAACAATCATATATTTCACTTTCTTCTATAGAGGCTGAATATATTGCTTAAAAGAAATTTTATGGGAAATAAAATTACTCGAAGGAATTCAATCACTTTTTATGAAGATATTAAGTTAGCAAATAAAAAAATAAATTACAGAACGAAACAAATACATTTTAAAGAAACTGAAAACATGGTTGTGGACATTTTTAATCAAGCTAAAAGATAAGGAAAATTAAATTTGAGGAATCTCAATCCAAACTGTTTAGTGTAATAATAAACTGTTGAGCGGGAGAATATATGAAGCTTGGATAACAACAGGTTTATTATTATCATGACTTTTGTTTATATAATTGTATTAAATTTTTTTTTCTCTAATTAACATTTTAATAAAACATTTTTTTTGTGAGGGTATATTTTTCTGGTGGATCAAGCTACTCTTGGCTCTCGGGAGTCGAACCTATCCAAGGCATCGGTGTAGTTCCTTTGCTCTTAGACTATCGGACGCTCGACTAGCTTGACCAGTTTCGTCAACCAGGGGCCAAGGGTTGCTTGATCCCCCAGCAAAATATACTCACAAAAATTTTATGAAAAATAATATATGGTTTCATCCCGCTTCGAGACATACATTTGTTTATTTATTTATATCTATTTCATATGATCTGATAGATTCATATGAATCTAATAGATGTCGAAAAACCTTCTAATAAACATTGTTATTCTCATCCAGACCAATTCCTTAATACAAACTCTATCATTTTTAAAATAAAATACAGGTAATGTAAGTGTATTTCAAAAAGATATAAATTCTCCCTTACTTGTTTTGATTCTGGGCCAAAAACTTTATCAAAAATATATTTTTTAGTTAAATTCTCCAAAGGATAATCTTTTAAAATCACTTCTTTATTTCCAACTGAAATTAAAGGAGAAGAAGAGGAGAGAAGCTGCTGCTGGTCTTTTCTCTCTTTTACATTCATGGGCCTAAAAATTCATTCATACTTTCATTAAATTTCAATTACAAAAATAAATAAATATTTAAATAACTTACCTTAATCTGACAGACACTTGGATGTGTTGACCCGCTGAGTTATTTTTCGAACTCATTTTATTTCTTATTAATTAAAATAGTAGAATAAATATTTAATAATATATATATATATTCAATTTCAAAAATACAAAAAAGGATCCGGATATATAAAAATAAAATATTTAAACTAAAATAGAATGAATTCAAATAATGAAATCACAAACAAGTGATGAAATGAAGAAAACAAAGTTTGAATTTTCAACGAACTCAGATTCAAAGAAGTTGAAAAAAAATTGGAAACTGTCATAGTATAAAAGAAATGACAAGTGCTGCCCACAACGGTCATTAAAGCAAACATCTTTTAATTCTTTTGATAGCTAAAAAAGTTTTAAAAGGACATTCAATGCGCATGCGTTGACCAGAGGAAAAGTAATACGTGATGAAATATTCTTCTTATATTGTAATTTTTCTGCTTAAGACAGTCTAATTTAGTAAGCAAAAGTGTCATTAACTCTCTGAAAAATACTAACAAAATTGTTTAAAATTTAAGTTAATTTAGAAATAAGAATCGACATAGAACAGGGCGTCCTTTTGTAACCAATAGAGCTGTGCTTTGTAACATCGTATTACCAATGAGTCGTCGAAAAAAAAAAGAGGAAAAATATATACATTTTTTTTTTAAATTTGATTTTTGTAAATAATCTTTTTATTTCATAATTTTATAGCCCCTTCTTAAGTGCGCATTTATTGAGAGAGAGTGATTTTGCTAATGAGGAGTTGCCAAATGAAATGAACTCGATGGGTTTAAGTGAATGGGAGTTTTTTTTAGAGAAATTCAAGATTATCTTTTGAAAGCTCTCTATTCAAGTTTTTTTTTAAGTCTTTTCGGCATCTGAGGCCTTCTTCCTTAATTAATTATTTTAATTGGTAGGCAAAATAATTTAAATATATTTTTGTCGCTCTGGACCTTTGACTTCTTGTACGTGAAGCGAGACCTCTGCACCAAGGGGCAAGGCTCTATTCAAGTTAAATAAATAGAACCAATGAGTATCAATAAAGCTGGTGGCTAATTCTCTTTTTACTTTCTTTTACCCAAATATGAAATAGAGATAGTGAGAAAGTATTTCGATCACAAAAAATCGAAGTGAAGATTTCAACGGAAATACACGTTTTGAGGTCACCTCAGTCTGAAAAAATGGACTGTCTCTCTGTGTGTCTGTGTTAGAACAAGATTTCTCAAAAACGAAAATATGTATGAAGCTGAAATTTTATATTTAAGCTAGGTACCCTCGACGGATGCACCTCGAAGCTTTTGAATAAAATCAGTCGAAAAAAAAGGGTGATGTACTTTTTTTGTTTTTTTCGATTTTTTCTTAAACTATTCTAACAATATTAATTAAATTGGCTGTACATATAAGAAATTAGATAATCTTTTGTGTTAATCATTTTCTACCTCAAAATAGTGTGAATAAACCGAATTTAATTGCCAATTTTATTAATTTAATTTAATTTTTTTTTTTTCCCCTCTCCGTGGCCGAGAGGTTAAAGATACTGACATTGTTAATATTGATAACATTAAAAGTCATGGGGGTGTGGGTTCGGATCATCTGTGATCTCCGATGAAAATTTATTTAAATCAATTGGATACCATTGATATAAATAAATATGCCAGGATTACAAGTATTGTAATAAATTTATACATGTATCGTGGAAAAGTCTATGTGGCCTCAGATGCAGAAAAGACAAAAAAAAATTTTTTTTTTTTTTTTCAGAATTTTAATAATTGATTAATACACACAAACGATAAATTTCTAAAAATAAAAGCTAAATAAAATTATAAATCGGCTAACGCTCGACGCTAGTGATCTAGTGGGACAGCACATCACAATTTTCCTTACTTTAGGCAAGAGAAAGTTGTGTGATATGAGGGCGTCACACCAGATCTTTTTTATATTTTTGAAATTTTGACTGACTTAAGTTAGAATTCTATTTACAAAAATTGTAAAACGAAGATAGATTTTTTAAAAATTGTTTAATTTATTTAAATAATAATTTAAAAGGATTTCATTAGAATTTTATTTAATTTGTTTGCTGATATTATATTTTGTCTAATATAACATTATT
>JAAAKE020002477.1:0-11278 GCA_010014785.2 Anisolabis maritima
TATTTATTCATTATACGAAAACTGTCTTTCATGTTCCCCAAAAAAAACGAAATGACTTTCCGAACAACCCAATACATCCATATACAGAGAAGAACAAGTTTCTTTTCTTCTAAATTATTATCTCCAAAAGAATTGAGTAGTCAGGAATTATTTTTTATACATTTTAATTTATAATCTCTTTCGACTGCAGAGGTTAGAGTTTACATTTAGTATTTACATATAATTAAACACATAAATATTGATGTCTTCCGGCAGTAATTTAAGTTTTTTTTTTTATTTAGAGTTCAAAGCTCACTCTCTTTTCATATGAAATTTCGAAATCATTCCTTTTTTTTTTTTTTTTGTTATTTAATTTCTCCTTTTTTCATTTCATTTGACCTGATTGAGATGAGAATGTCGGCTTTCATTACTAAGCTACTTTTTTCCGTCACTCAATGTGTTTCTAAAAATAGAAACATTTATTTGAAGTTGTTCATATCACTTTTTTATAATATTCATTTTCATTTAGTAATTTCCGTTAACAAAGAATAATCAAATATCATCCATTTGAATGAATGACCTTTTATGACTATTTTAAAATTTGTTTGGGTTTAAAATAAATTGGAACATCGAGGAAACACAATTTTAGTTATTTCGATTATTAAAAATTTGCAGAGAACTCTTTTTCCTTCCCGGCTAATAACGAAATAACAAGTAGAAAGTATAATATAAGGGCCCAAATTTGATCTCTTCAATTATAGAGACTTTCGCACTTCACTAGGTGACATACTTGAATTTGAAGCTATTTGTTTCAAAAAAAAATTTTATATTAATATTTTTTTTTTATTACTACTTATTGCAGAATTCTTGCACTGATTCAGGTAACCCTGGTGGGGAAATCTGATCTAAAGCATAGATTAGACTGGATAAAAAGACCAAGGTGGAAATAGATATAGAACTAGATAGAGAGGTATCTATAAGTAAACAGGAGGATCAGCTAGAATTAGGAAACAAAATAAATTGACAAAAGGAAGGACTAAAGATCGTCTCGATTTGATGCGTGTGTCTTCGTACATGAAAGCACCTCGTACATTAAGTGGAAATCCAGTGAAACGAAGTAAGCATTCAAAAAAATGAAATTTTTATTTATTTATTCTTAGTCACTTTACTTTATTTTTATTAAGAAAGACGCCTTTTTTTAATACCTGCAATTTTTTATTAAGAATTTAATTACTGAAGTTTTCCTATATATAATAAAATAATTGATAAATCATTATCGGAAAAATATATTAAACATTTTTTAGTCTTTATAAGAAAAAAAGTTTGCCATGAAGAGAGAGAGGTTTCAAGAACATCGGCATGTCAAGTGTTTTTAATGTTCAAGTTGAAGGATGGCGACTTAATCCTTTCCTTGGTGGGGGAAGTCGATTGTGTCCTAGGATGGGCATGTCCAAGTGGGTTAAGAGCAAGGGTGGCATCTTGTTATCATGGGCAACAGCTGCACCCTTGACCAGTGCCTTCGTAGGGCCTGCAACACACTTGCTAACAAGTGACAAGGGCGCAGGCCTGTTTGCTTAAGCAAGACGTAAGAACCCCGAGCTGAGATTTATTATTGGGCACCAAGATATCCACAGGAATTAATTTTAGAAAGGTTTATTCTCAAAAAAAAAGACAAAAATTCCAGTTCATTTATTTGCAAAAGTTCTTTATTTTTACATTTTGATTTATTTTTTAGAATCAAAAAATTTTAACTCTCAAACTTAAAATAAAAAAATTTCAAATGAAAAAAAATAATGCAGATCGGCTTTTTAATATATAAATATGTCGTCTGATTGGAAAGAAACAGTATAATTTTCTATATGATTCTTATTAAGTTGATAGTTGAAAAGAAGTTCGGGCGAAGTGAAGTATTAGAATTAAATATCTTTTAATTAAGTATCCATTAAAAAAATACAAATATAAGTGAATTGAAATGAAGCGGTTTTGTGACGTCATTGAAGGCAGCCAATCATCGGAAAAGCTTCTTGGCTTTCTGATTAGCTGGAGGTTAGGCTCTCCTTTCAAAAATTTCCAAACGTATTTTTCATGTTTGAAAGAGGAATAGCAAGGCGCATGTGTAGCTCAACTTTATGATTCAAATTGTTAGTCAAATTAGTTCTCACAGATTCGTATATCCACACTAGGTTTTCTAAATTACTATTCACCTTTAGATTTTGTAAAAAATTATGGTTACCAAACTTTCCTATACAATATCCTTTCGTGTATAAAAAATAAATCAAAACCAAAATTAATTCGATTAATAACAATAATATTGAATATTATTAAGAATTAAGTAAATATTAAATTAGTGAATTCAAAAAAATTTTTCTTAAAAAATACTTTGTGTAGTTTAATGAAACTCAATCACCGATAGAATATCAAATATTTACAAAATTATCTATTTTTTAAATTTTAATTCATATAATATTTATACTTTAACAAATTGCGATTTCAATAATTAAATAATTTAAATTTTATTTAAAATAAATATATTTTTTATTTCCTATATAATTCGAAATTGTTAATTTGATCTCCCGCTCCTTTTTTTTCTCTCGCTCTATTTAATAAGGGATGGTTGAATAGCAAATAGAGTAATTATCGAATATTTGTCAAATGTTCTAATATAATGAATTAAAAGTATTTATTAACAGAATATCAATTTCGAACATAAATATTCCTGTTTAGTTAATGACAGTTTGGAAAATATATTTACATTAACAGTTGAATTTTGTAAATTCATTTTAATTGATATTTTATCAAACGATTTATTAAATTCATATTAAAAAAATATATATATAAAATATAAATAGAATAATTGTTTGTTTTTTTATTTCGGCTGAATAGGAAAATGAATTTGAATGTGCAAGTATTGCTGATCTTGCTTGCACCCTTACGCTTCGAAACAGAAGCGAAGGTCTCGCCTCACGTACAAAAGGTCAGTGAGGTTCACTACCCGTGTTGAACGCCAAAAATTACGTATTTATATTATATTGGCTACCAATTAATATAAATAAATAAGGGCGGAGTCTGAAAGAGCTCAGATGCCGAAAAATATTTGTAAAAAACATCACTTTATTTTTAACCACTTTAGGTCCGAAAAATTTTTTCTTGATATTATCAAAAACTACAGACTTTTAATTTTTAGGTTTTATAGGGCCATTTTGTTTTCGAAAGAATGATTATCTAATTTGTTTGTTTCATAGAGTAAATATTTACAGCTTAGACAATTATTATCCCCATAATATCGATATCATATAACTTGAAATTTCATTTTCATTTTTTTTTTTTTTGCAAATTTATTTAGTGATTTTCAAGGGGTTAATAGAGTTTTGAGGATATCCCCAAAATAATTTCCCCTTTTTTTAAGGATTAAATAAAATTAAATCCTTAAGAAAGTAGATATCTTCTAGATTGATTATAATATAATAATGGCCAGTCTGTTCTATTGTTACATGGATATATTCACTTAAATCTAAATTGTTTTATTATATATTTAACGATCAAATTTTGAGCTTGAGGCTCCTTAATAGATAGATGAAAAACTCATTACATGCTGTAAAAAGGTCTTTATGGGATTCGTATGATTGAATTCTGAAAGATTTTTAAAATTTCCCCGAAAAAAGGAGCCAATTTGCAACTCCAATTTTGCCAGGGAGAAAATTTTTTAATCATAGAAATATAATTATAATAGAATGCTAATTTTTCTTAGAATTCATTGATATTATCACCTCGTGTTAAAGAAAAATTTTAAATACGACACGCAGGGGTATATTAGTGTCTTTATTTATTGAATCATTAAATCCTATTAATTTACTAAAGATTATTTTCCTAAAATAGACCTTATTAATAAATATTTTTACTCTATGAAATTTTAAAACTCTACAAAAGCTTTTCATTATTTTTTTATTTACTTTACGAACCAATTCATTTTCTTGGTACGGTTTTATTATTTTTTTCCCCTCGTCCAGGCTATTTATGTATTTATTAAATCAATAAGTTGTGCTGTTGGTTGTGTCAATGTTGTCTCCAAGGATTGTCCCAGAGGTCAAGAAGTCGTCCATCGAAAGGATAAGCTGGGCTTAAGGGCCTAATACCTTCTTAGATCCCTCCTTAGATCCTTTCTGATCCAAACAGCTGCAATTATTTTCTCAAATAATATTAGTGTTCCTAAATGTAAATGGTATTTAGGCTCAGCTGAAAAAAGGAAGATTAACATTTTTAATGGATAATAAATTATTAAAAGGTGCTTTAAGAAGATATATATTATATAAGGATTCGGAGAAATACAATCAGACGGTTTCTCCGTCACTTATTTCAGTCAACATAAATGCCACCTCAGAACCTGAAAATACGTCTGATTGTATTTCTCCTACTCTTTATATATTGCGCTGGACAGTTTTGTAAACAAAACCAGTTTTTTGTGACACCTGAAAAAATAGCTGATTTTATTTTTCCGAATCCTCTTTAAATAGCCTCTAACGGCGATTTCACAAACAAGATCCAGTTAAGGATCTAGATAGGAAAATTTTTTTTAGCTTCACATACCAAAGGTTAGTGGTTCGTTGGCTTCCGTTCTGAGCGACACGAAATGAATTTTTGAAAATTATATTGGCTATCAAATGAGTTAAATAAATATAGATAATCTAAATGTCCTCAGATGCAGAAAAAGATTTATAAAAAAAAAGACAATCTAAAAATAACAATAACAATCAACATGACATGTATACTCGATAGGTTTAGAGATTTTGGGGCGACGCCTTATCTTATTCTCAAATGATATCCTTCTAAAAAGAGCGGGAAAGTGTTGCAACTTCGTTGTCTATTTTTTATTTCATTATTAATCATAAAAATTTCTCTAAATGGCTTATTATTTTTAGAAAAATTTTTCATTTTTTTTTTTAAAGTACGAGTAGAAGAGAGGGAGTTAAATAATCATAATTCACTCCCAGTATATATTTGAAAAATAGTTGGAAAACGAATGCGAATAGTCGCTAAGTTAAAACGCGTCGGATCCAAGAGATATTCAATTAATCTTTTTTCTTTGTAATTATATCAAGTCATTAATTAATATTTTCTTCAATGATTATTCAAAAAGAAAAAAAAATTCAGAAGCTTAGATAATTTAGGTAACAGGTTTTATTTTTGTTTTTTAAAAAGCAGATAATGAGACTGCCTTTTTATTCACTTGGAGGGTTTTATATATATATAAGCAATTGATATATTTATTAATTTACAATTCAAAATTCTTCTTTTGAGAAATAATGTTCGAATATATAATGGATAGAAAATGAGAAATGTAGATAGGCAGAATTGATTATGTGCATAAGATATTGGAATTAGCTTATATATATACTTTTAAACTCATTAATAAATAATATTCTATTTCCATAATGGTATTAGATCATTCGAATCGATTCTTAAGTAGAATTTCACTGCAATCTCTCCCTTTTGGAGTATGAAATATTAAAGTTACTTTCCACTTTTCTGTTTTTTAATAATAAATTGTATTTTTATAGAAAAGAGAATTTTATATTTAGAACAGAAAATTTTTTTAAACTCTAGGTTTATATACATGGCCGCTAAAAATAGTAGTATCATATATTGCGTTTAATATTTTATTTATTTAAAATATATTATATAATAGCTATCAATAAATTTAAATAAATTGAGTCTAGAGGTCCTAGATGCCGAAAAATTTTATTTAAATAATTATCTTATAATTGGCGAGTACGCAGCCCATGGTTCCCATTTAAAGTTTTCCACCCTCTATATATACGTGTATGTACACAATCATTTTTTAATAAATTGTAGATGTAAATAATAAATAATTTTTAATGATAAGTATCTTTTCTTAATTATAGTCTTAAAAGTCTTTAAAAAAAATTTTTTTTCTGATAATTGATATATTTTGACAAATATCTTTTTATGACTGAAAAAAGTCAAAATTTTGTAGTTATTTTTGACGTCTTCCCCCTCTTCCCGTCTTATTATTTCCCTCTTTAATCATATAAATATTTAACCTCATATTCTTAATTTTGTTTAAATTAACCTTCCAGTCTAAAACAAACTTATATATCAGAGATGTGATAAAATGTCGGCTGAGTTTGAGTCAGTCCGCTTCCCACCTCCCCCACCAACGTAGAAATGCCCCCTCTGCTTTAATGTTTCAATAAAAGATTTTAAAAAAAAAAATTAATTTATATAATAATTTACTTCCATCAAAGAGGAAAAACATGATTTATCTTGAGTGAGAGGTACATTAATAAAATTGGACCGCAATTGAAAAATAATTTTCTACAAACAATAGCGGGCAATTGCAACAACATCGCTTGAAGATCAATTATTTTAATTCATTTCCAGCAGATTATCTTTTTTAATTAAAAAAAAAAAAAAAAATGATAAAATAAGAGGACAGGTAGCCTGGGCCTGGTTCAAGAGCAAGAGGAGCTTATTTGATTGATATTAAATTGAACCAAAAAAAAAAATTAATTTTGTGAGTGTTTTGTGTGTTAGTGACTTGTAATTAGTGAAGAGAGAATTGAACTTGAATTTGGCATGTTGAATCGATTTAGGGAATTAATAAATAAATATAATCAGTTTGAGTTTATAATTTTTGGATCAAGAATTTCCTCTTTAGATATTTCAATTTGCTTTTAAGGAGGGGTAATCAAAAATGATTGTATTGCTTATATTTTAAATATAACGTGATTCTCTTATTGAGTGTGCAAAAAAATTAGACGGAAGTTATTAATAGGAGAAAGTGGAGCCAAGAAGAGGGGAGGGGTCAAAAATATTTTTCTTAGTTTTATGCTTTTCCTTTTTCAAGTTTTTTAGTTTCATGTTTGTTTGTTTTTTTTTTTGGAAATTTTATTTAAATATATTTTTGTAAACTTTTAAATGATTTTTATAGAAATTTTGTGTTGATTTTTACTATTTTTTTAGTTTTTGGAGGGGGCGCGACCACGTATCCTTTATTACAAATTCAACAACTTACTCTGTACTAAAGTAGATTGAATTGTTGAATTCCTATTCTTAATGACTTTCACCTTCACCTAAATTTTAATTTAGTTTTATGTTAATTTTGTTCAACCATTCCTACTAAATACTTAGTTGATACTTTTCAGTGGCCTCGAAGGACAATACCAAAATTTTCATATCTTGAAATTTTGTTTGAGTTTTTGTCACATTTTGATACGATCTCTTTCATGATTCGAGAGAATAGAATTTTGAAATTTTCTTGAAAATTGCTGTCAAATGTCACTGATGGGACCCTCTCAAATGGCTAAATTCACCCCCTCCCGAAACAATTCTCGAACTAACTTCGAATCTAACTTCTGTCAATTTTAGAAATATTCATCAATTTTTTTACTCACTTAATTTTTGATTAACCTAAAAATAAAAAATTGACTATAATAATATACGTTTAATTTGCGTTATGACCGATCTTGGTAGATAAACAAAGAAAGAGAGCCTTCCTACTTTTGTGCACAAAGTCTGGAAGCTGGGAAGCGATCTTGTGAGGACGTCGTGAAAATAAAAACGCTGAAATTACGAGATGAGAGAATTAATTAATTAGAAAATTATAGTTTTGTTTTTAATAACTTAACTTTAATTTTGCAGATCTTTTGTTGCACCCCTCGTTTCTCACCCTTTATATAATTCACAGATCTAAATTATTTGGCACCGATTTATGGAAAGTGACGGAATAATTTCGCATCGCTCTACGGTTTTGAATAAGAAAGGTCTCGGGGAACGAAAAAAAAAAGGATCTTGAAAAGGAGAGTGGTTGAGAAAATGTATGAGGAACTAAGTGGCCAGATAGGGCCTGATACACACTCTATATACAGGGTAGTAAATAGAGTGAAAGAAGGAGATGGGATAAAATAAAAATAAAAAGCGAAAGAAACGAACAGAGCTCGAGAAGATAGATTAAGGTAAATGGACACTAAAAGGTGAAATATGTGGCGAAAATTGAAGAAAAGGACTCTATTGATGGATTTCTTCATTTCGTTCGTTAACATTTTAATTGAATTGCATTCTTTTCGCCCATAGATCATAAGAACTTGAATTTTAATGAAATTTGAAAATACTAAATATAAATATTTTTTATTATTAATTTCAAGTAAATTTTTTTATTTAAATGGATCATACGATTAAAGTTTTTTCCATTGACTAAATGGTTGCCGGGAATTGAACCCAGGATCTCCAGGCTATTCGAGTAATTTCCGTGCTTTTTTTTCACCAGCCACACATATATATATTATTTTTATCTTTATATATTTTGGCTAATTTGACCCTCTATACATGTATTTAATTTATTATTTTTCGTTTTGTAAAGAAATGTAACACATTTCTATGAAGTTTTTTTCAACTTCTTATCGTGTATCGTATGATAGGAGAGTTGGTTTCTAAATATTGGAAAATCCTTAATCTCAGTGTTCCCCTGTCTCTTGGGACAGAGGTAGAGGTCTCGCCTCAGGTACCAAACGTCACTGATTCGCTTCCTTTCTTGATCAACAAAAATTTATTTATTTTATATTGGCTACCAATTAAAATAAATAAATAAATAAGGACGTAGTTTAAAATGCTAAAAAAAGATTTACTAACAATAAAACGTTTCAAGCGTTTTATATATGCGTCTTGATAACAAGATTCAAAATTTTTCCTCAAAATTTTATTTTTCTTTTAAGGATTATTTTCTGAGTCACTTTTCTTTGCGATTATAGGATTTATTACATTTTACAACTCAAATTTGTTATTATGCTAGGCTTATCACTCATTCCTTGTAGAGCTTGCCGTACCACTTTTTGATCTTCCAAGTGGAAATGAAATGTTTCATAAGTTGATGTGACCTATATGACGTGTATTCACATTCACAGAAATTTTCTTTTTGACATTTCGCAATTTACTTGGTCTTTCAATTCTTTATATCTTACTCTATAAAAAGACTCATTTACTCTAATAAACTGAAATGACTTTTTGTTAAATAAGACTTAGTGAGAGATACTGATATTTCATATTAGGTTGAGGGAAATATAAATTAAATCAATCAAAGTTGGGTCTCTCTCTCCCTGAATGAAACAACTCGGGGAAAAAATAAACGAAGATTCTGTTTGATAAATTTATAAAGTAAATAGAAATTTTATTAATAAATTTTTCTCAATTTTCAATTTCAATAATAAATTCCATTTATCAAACAAGTTATTTTCTTTATATTTATCATTTTAAAAAAATAAAATACCTTCCTTACTTTTGTTGATTTAGACTTGGAAAAACAAAAAATAAATATATTTTTTCTGTAACATGAGAATTCGAATATATATGCATCGACCTATTACCATCTATCGAGCCTTATTGAGAATAGATTTTTACTCCAATAAATTTCCATATGTGTCCCCATACCCGGAGAGTCTCATATTTTGTCTGCCGAATTTCGCATGCATAAAATTACACATTTGTCTCTGAGAGAAAAACGAGGGGAATGTCACATGGAAATTTAATTTTATAAATACTAGCTGCAAAACCCAACTCGATCCCTGGATCCTTAATAAAATTTTAATTTAAAAATCTCTCTCAAAAATCTTATCACCCTGAAGACCAAAGTTCTCACCAAACACAACGATGCTTCCCTGGATTTTCTAATTATAAGAGGGGGAGAAGACTACGTCTCTAACGTTTTTCCTGCCTCTTTATACCTCTGGACTTCAGAAATCGGCTGTTGGATAATTTCCCTGGGGTGTACTTCCTGGAAGATAGACAACCCAAATGACCAACTAACTCACTAATGGATTAGTGTGCTGCTTGCGCACTGATTTCATAACCTCTCTCTAGAAAACTCTGGATCATTTAATCGAAAAATCTATTAGTAAGTTGGTTATTTGGGATGCCTACCGGACTAATTTATGTGTTCGAGGGTAATTTTAGTATTCACTCGCGATTTTCACAAGTATTTTTTAATGGCAGTACATCCTCGATATATTTTTTAATTTTTTTTTTCATTAGTTAACCTAATCTGACTTAAAAATAAATTTCAAAATCTAATCGCAGTCTATGATTGCAACGTCATCATGACACAACACTCACTAGCTAATCAGAAGCTTGTTATGGCAAACATTTTCGGATTATATTAATAATATTGATTAGATTTTTTTTTAGGTATTTTAAAAATTGAATATAATTTTTTTAATATAACAATCCTTCAAGAGAAAGTATTAATTTTTTTTAAATTAAATAAATAAATTTAAAAAAAAAAGAAGAATTTTGGAAGCCGTTTTCACTTTATCCAGAAAAAAAAAATGTATTTCCAATTTTGGTTTCCGAAACATGTCATCCAAAGTAAAAAGAAACCTTGCGCATGCCCACTAGTGGCAAAAAGATCGTCTTTAAAAAAATATTACAAAAATTATTTAAAGGATCTTATGAATGGGAATTTGGTTAAAATGTAAAACTCTTTTTCCTTTCTTTTGGTTATTTTATTCAAAATAGATATATGATAAGGCGTTGTCATATTTGACAGGTGAGAGATGTCAAAAGCCAAGCGGTGAAGCGGGAAGGATTTCACTCTATTATAGTAATAATATTCCATTTTTTTTCTATATATAAAACATTTTCTCCATTATTCATAGAATGATTTGATAAAATATTATTTCATTAAAAAAAAAAAAAAAAAAAACATTTAAATTATGATTATATTTTTTGTGTGACGTACTTGTCTACTGCATGGTATAAAGATAACATTGTTACAAATCTTTTTTTTTATCTAGGGGGAAGCAGCTGTCAAACAGATTTTTTAATGTTTATCCTTTCTCTCCTCTCCCACTCTTATTCTTTTGTATTAAAAACTTGAATAATCGCGTTTGAATTTTAAATGTAATCGAGCGAGCCCCGTGTTATTCGTTCCGATTTTTTAACGATATATCAACCGCAGAATTGCAGCATGCAAAGTGCAATTTTATTCCTTTCGGGGATCCACCCATCCTGGATCCTAGATATCATCGTCTCTTCTCTCCTCTTATCGCAAGGTGTCTGGATTCTGGCCAGAGTTCCAGGGCAATGTAGCTTGGAAAATCGGTGAGCTACGGCCCTTCGGCTAAGGAACATCCCTTTGGCACCCACAGGCCTTCTCTGTTTGCGATTACACACCCTTTAATTCAATCTCCAATTGAATAAAGAAACCGTTTACTTGGAACAAAATGATGGAACCTCAAACCCTCTCTTTGCTTTTCTATTTTAGATTTTCTTTCCGGCCGGAACACAAAAG
>JAAAKE020002488.1:0-11277 GCA_010014785.2 Anisolabis maritima
AATAAATATTTTTTTGTTTAACAAAGAATTTTTTTAAGAATCTAGTATTATTTTCCGAAGAGGGGGGGAGCCAAGGGGGGGGGGGGGGGGGGGGGGGGGGGGGGGTGTTAGGAGGAAAAAAAAATTGAATAAAAGACAAAAAAAAATGCTATTGAGTGGCTGATTATAGTGAGGATAAAAATTAAAATCCTTCATTCTTCTCAAAAAGTGGAAAAAAAAGTCAACAAAATATACATAAAAAAAAAAATCAAGGTGCTAAAAAAAAGATAAAATGAAAAATACCGGAGAATTTTATTCTTCCTCCACCACTATAAAAATCTAGAATTATAATAAGCCACTCCAGAACCGAACGTTTTCTCAAAGAAAATACACCAAAGAGTGTACGTATTTTCTCTCAAATTTTCCAAGACCTTCAAGTCAAAATTAAGTCAAATATATCAATATCAAAATAATTTGTTATACTACAAAATGAAGTGAATGATTCATATATCCGGCTTTTTCTTATTTACAGTGGATATTTTTAAAATATCCAAGTCGTCCAAGGGAAACTTCCCAAAGTTAAAGAAATATCAATTTGTGATTCATTCATAGAGTAAATTTTTTTCAATTTCCAACCCTATTAAAACATTTAAAGAAATTATTAAATGAAAAGAATATAAGAGATTTTAAGCTCTTGTGTTTATTTATATACCTGTGCTTAGGCATTTTTTTTTAGAACGGAGAGCATCTATTTGTGGAAATCGACAAGTCATTTTGAACGCAGCAACTCATTTCCATTCCGCAATATTTATTAAACAGAATGAGAATTAAATTTTTTTAATATAAAAAAAAAATTAGAATAACATTAGTTGAGTTTCATTAATTATCAAGTCTTTGAATAATATTCTGGGTTGAGGAAGGTTTGCAGTTGCAGCCGAAACGTCTCTCGAGAAAGGCAGTAATAAAAAGATTCTTAAATTGGAAAATATAAAAATATTGGATTTGTTTTATTTTTATCCTATTAATATTAATTGTTTATTTATTAATAAAGAAGTTAAATGGAATTTATTCTAATCGATTATTTATAAATATCGCAACAACAAGATTTCTTGTATATCTCCGTTCGAATATATTAAATGTTTTGAAAGTAATATTTAACTTTGTTATTATATTTTCCTAAAGAAAATCACGGGTGGGTGGGGATGTATCCATATTCTAGTTGCGGCATTTAAGTAAAAAAAGTATTAAACGATATGAGTGCGGCCGTTATAGGGAAGTGAAAGAATTTAAGCCAAAATGATCCATCCTCAGAATTATTGCCTAATTTGGCAATATATATGGTCATATATTGGATTCAATTCTCTGCATTCAGCAAAAGCAAATTTTATATAGAAATTTGTAAATTAACAGATTAATATAGTTAGGTAGTCATTTGGCCTTCTTTATTCTTAATAAAGGAGATTGGATTTGGACAAAAATAAAAATCTAATTAATATTTGATGAAAGATTCTGGTTCGCATTTCCTTTAATCAAATTCTGTTTAATTTGAATGCCTTGAATTTATAAAATTAGAGACCTCTTCTACAATAAAGGGTACGGTGATTTGTACTGTAAAAAATCGCATTTATAGTTAGTTGGTTTTACTCTATCTAATGAATAAAGAAATAAAAAATCTTAATTTAGATATACCTAACTATTTATTGTCTATAAAAAAAATCAATAATTTCAAAAATAGAGCAAGAGAAAAGGATGCAATTTTTTTATGGTGGTTTGGACTAGTTAAAATGGGTAAAAAAATATGAACACACAAAAAAAAGCTAATTATGTGTAAATATTTAATGTAAATGCTGAGAACAAGATAAAACAAGGGGTCACATTCCCAAAGCAGTGAAGCATCGTAAAAATAACTAAATAAATAGAAAAATAAAACTTGAAATGGAAATTTCTCTTTCAAGGGAGGGAAAGTTTTGGTAGTTTTTTTTTTACCAAGAATGTTTTAATTATCGACAATGCATGAAATGTTTGAATGGCCTCCAACTCAGATTGCGGACAAGATTTATAGAATTTTTTTATAATTAAATAAAGTGCTTTTATTTCTAATTTAATTCTAAAAATATTTCAGACTATTTTATCTTTTCTTTATCAGTAATTGATTACGTTAACTTATTTTGTTCTCTGGATTTTTTTATAATTGATATATGCAAATTTAAGTTTTTTTTAATTTCGGTACTCAGATAGGAAATAGTAATAGAAAGGAAATTTTATGCCAGTTTTTTAAAAGACCTTCCCTCGATCCCAAAATCTTCAACATAATTAAGTATTTATATATAAGATTTATTTTAGATTACATGCCTACAAATTCTGAATCAAAATGGGTGAAAACAAATTTTGGGAAATTGTGGCGCTCAAAATTTTTTCATTTTTTTTTTTCACTTATATTTCAAAATAATTCCTTTAATTTATTATTATTAATTCTGTGATCTTATTCAAATTTAAATAATTCATTTGCTCAGAGTTAAATAGCTAATGAATGACTCTCGGAAATGAGCACTTCTCAGGTTAAAGTATTTATGTGTATATTTTTCTAAGAGTTCTAGTCATACAGAACATATTCATGGGAAGATGGTTTTCTAGACAAAATAAAGAAAATGAAAAATTAATTTGAGATGGAATAAGGCAGAGGTGAACCTAAACCACAAGGCCGGGTGGTAAAACTTCAATAGGGCGCTCTTCATTTCTATTCAAACATTATTCTTATGTCCAATGGCAAGAAAAATGTCTAGGGAAACTTAATGACTCAATTTCTAAACATATTCTTTTGAAACGCCTATGGGTTGGGGTGGGGGATATATATATATATATATAGCTAAGGAGTTAAATTTTCTTGACTCTAAGCTATCAAGACAAAAAAAATTACCAAACAAAATTTTAATTTTAATTTCTTATGAAAAAAAAAAAAAAAACTTAACAGCCCCTTCCGGCATAAATAAAATCTTAACCACTCTAATGATTATCTGCTAACATTTTTATTTTGAAGCTGAATTATATTGTTTTACATTAAAAAAGAAAAGCAAAATAGGATGTAAATTATAAAAAAAATTAATCTAAAATTATTAATTTAAGAAGCAATTTCTTATCAAAAATCATTGAATTGCTTAAGCTAATCATGTTAAAGGACACGACACTTTTCACAGCTTATATAATTTCAGAATTGATAGAGAATTTTAAAATAATTTGTCTATTAAAATTATTTTTTGAAGATATGCGATTTATAGAATATTTATCTTAAATGCTCTTTCATTTTCAAAGTGCTTTTATGTAAATTGCATATAATTATTTTTTTTGATAAACTAAAAGTGATTAATAGTAATTGAAGTTTTTGATTACAGTGAAATTTTTTAATTTATTATTCTTTTAAAATACGTGTAACCAAAGTAGTTCGGAAACCTGAAACCTTGATGTATCATTTGATCGTTTTGCCGCATGCATTCTTCCGTCATATTTCATGTTGAATAAAATTCCCGAAACATATTTTATTCTCATATCCGTTTGAAAACGGTCCCAACAAGTAGAGCGCAAGAATTTTTTCTAGAGGTTAAATAAAATAGTTTCCCTCCAAATTCCCTTGACACCATTTTAAAATATTTATGTGTTCGAAAGGAGAATATAAAATAAGAGTATTTAAAAGACCCCCTAAAACACCTATTTACCTGATAAAAACAAAAAAATTCCATGTTATTTACCCGCCTAATACGAACACAGGATAATAATATCCATTGCTCTCTATATAAAATTCTAAAACAATATACTAATTGTTGAAAAGTAAAAATATTTAAAAACAAATCTTTTCTCTGGTTATCATCTTTACTAACAGAATCCTCTCAGCCAATGATATATAAATGGCCAATAAAACAAAAAGTCTGGAAAATAAAAAAGAGTAAACAAAATGTTTAGTGATTTTATCAATGGAAGAAAAAAGTTTGATAAATTGACAATACTAATCTCTATCATGTATACTAAGATAAGTAAATCTAATTTTAAAACTATTTATTTTTCTTACAAGATAAAAGAGAGTGCAATGAAATGAAAGTGAATGATTGAAAACGCTTTTACGAATCAAATTCCATGGAAGGAATGTAAAGAATGTATGGATCATGAAAGTTTAAATATTTTCATATGAAATATTTGAAATCCGAGAGATAGGAACGATAGACCTTCATTACATATACAATGTTTCAAACTTTGAACCTTGAAAATTGTTGAGAAAGTGACTAGAGCAAAATAAAAAAGTATTTTTGTATTTTTTTTTTTGTTAATTGTTTGTTGTTTTGTATTATGTAATTTATAAATTTGTATTTGTGTTTGATTGGACCTAGCCACCGAGGACTTGTGCCTCTAAGCAGGCCGTAAATAAATTTATTTATTTATATACTCCTTTCCAACCCGAAAAATTTAAAAGATGAATTTTTTTAATATTTAGCAGATTATAATTAGAAAGAAAATGGCAAAAAAATTAAACCCTAATGAAACTTTTCAAATCAAATTTCATTGTGAGAAAGGGTACTTTATAATTTTAAGTAGCTCTCCAATTTTATTTCAAAAATGTTTTTTTTTTCATAAGGTTTCGTATTAAATATTGAAAAAAGAAAAATTACAAAAGTAAATTTAGAAATGGAGCAATTGCTGAAAAAAATTTATAATTAAGCAAGATTTTGTGTGATATGTTCAAAATATGATCAAAAAAATCCTAGTGATAACAGAGTGTCAATTCTTCAAAAATCCTGATGACGTGATGATAAAATTTTTTCATATTAACTTTTTGGTTATTAATTAAATTATCAAAAAAAAAGTCAGAATTAAAAAAAATATCTGACGTGATATTTTCAAGAGCTAAAACTTTTTTTCAATTTTAATTTTGTCAGCATTTCAAGAATTGATATTAAATGATCTGACCAAGTGTTAGTTTCCGATAAATTCTTTGGCTTTTAGTCAGACATTATTAAAAACCTAAATTTTAAACCCAAATTTGCCTCTCATATATATATGTATAACATATTGTATATATTATTTAGAAAATCATGAGGAATTTTGATGAATAATTTTTAATTACATGTGGCTTAAACATTAAAAAAAAATTAAAATAGAAAAAATTTAGTCATTAACAACAAAGATCATTTGTTATATGATGGACAATTATTATTTAATTATTCAACAGTCCTTCAGAAACTTTTTCCTTTTTTGTATGCCTATGACCAAAAAAGAACAATGACCAAAAGAATTTATTCATTAGCACTTTAAATTTTTTAAGTTTTAATTATATAAATTCTAATGAGATCTCACATACATAGGAGTAGGGCGTTTTAATAAAAGATATGTAAAAAAGGGTCGCAATTGTAGTTACTATACTTTTCAAAATTTTGGTTAGAAAATTAAAAAGCAACGAGACACCATATTTTTTCATGTTTATTTTAAATTTTTTTAAATATTTCAATATTTCAATGACTTACAAATCATTAGATTACTTTAAGTAAATTAAAGTAGGTTATATATGTGATCTTTTCTATGAGGGGAGGAATATAAGGCACAACCTGGATCGAACTTTTTATTTTTACTTTCGCGGCAATGTTAATAAATATCAATAGTAAAG
Organism: Anisolabis maritima; assembly: GCA_010014785.2. Classification (NCBI taxonomy): domain Eukaryota; kingdom Metazoa; phylum Arthropoda; class Insecta; order Dermaptera; family Anisolabididae; genus Anisolabis; species Anisolabis maritima. The sequence goes on from JAAAKE020002488.1 coordinate 5,627, forward strand.
AAAGCAATAAAAAGATTTGAACCAATTTTTTTTAATATCTTCAAATTTCAGGTTTCTAATAAAAAAAAACTATATTTATGAGATTTATTTTGTCTTTAAACTGTTATTTTGTCGAAAAGTCAAAAATGACATTACAATAAGTTTTGGAGAAGGCCAGTTATTAAGTTATTAAAATGAATAAGAAAAATATGAGTGTGTTTTTAGTAACATAGTTAAAAAGTTTTGAGAAAGGAAACCGAGAGAAAGGAGAGAGAGAGAGAAATAATGGCCCAAGAAGTCAAGGTTGAATGACTGAAGAGAGATGGATGGGTTCTTTTGGACTTGAGAAGAGCAATGAGTCAAAAGTTTTACAGTTATTTGGGAGATGAATGAACGATTGTATTCATCTGAACAAAACTAATGGATAATAATAATAGTAAAGCATTATACTTTGACCCAAATTAAATTTTTAATTTTTTCAGTTATAAATATAAAGGAAAATTGACATAAAAGGTCGGTAGTTATAAAAATAACTTTAGCGTTAGGTGAAAATTGATCAACATTCCATTGATAGAAAATTAATCAATGAGTTTAACTATATAATAAAAATAAAGGAGAATAAAATTAATTAGATAATTAAAAATAATATTAAAAATAGCTTTTAAATTATGACAACTCAATTTCAAAATAAACAAGTGATTTAATCAAATCAAATCAAATCAAATTTTTAATTATCTTTTTTTTTCTTTTTTCGAAACCATTTAGTCTCTGTCCTTATTTATTAAAATTAATTGGTTGCCAATTATCTTTATTTAAGAGAAAAAAATTAATATTAATTTAAAAAATGTTAAAAAATTCTGTCGCAGAATTTTTTTTAAGACCGCCTAAAATGATTTTAAAAATTTCAAGATTTGTTTTCTTCCACTAACAAAGAATTAGGAATTAAATATGCCTAAAATTTATATGAGAGAGGGGGGAAGAAGTGTATTTCAATCAATAAGAAATTTTTTCGTGGTCGTTTCTTTGAAATTTTGGAGTGAGATTCCTTGAAGAGTTCCAATTTCTTAAAAGAGAGATGGGTGGGGAAAAACCCAAAAAGGATGAGAAACAATACCTTAGAATAGAGATTCCCAACCTGTGTTCCGTAAGCATTTAGAAAGTGTTTCGCAATAATTAGATAAATTACGAGTTATTGCTATCGTATATACTATTTGTGTGTGAAATATGATTCGGATTTATTTTTTTAAAAATGAGAGTTTCCACGTTAACCAAATAAAAACTAAAAAAAGGTAAAAATTAACAAATCTAAAGGGAGAAATGAGGGAGACCTTGACATGTATACGTTCCAACATAAAAGCAATATATGAAAAACATTATGTACAAGTAAATTTGAGCAAAACTATTTTTTCTGTCTTGAAAGTGCCATTAATAAGTAAATATTAAAATATAATTATAAATATTGTATTAAAATTGTAACTGACTAGACTAATAAATATACTAATATTAATAAACTATATAATAGATAATCTTATTTCATTTTAATTTAATTAAGTGTTCCGCAAAAAAATTTTGCTCACACTAGGGTTCGATACTTTAGAAAAGGTTGGCAACCGCTGCTTTAGAACCTAGATTGAAGGATTAAAATAGTAATATTAATGGTTTTGTTTTTGCTCTATAAAAATTGAAAGTGATAAAACTCCATTCTTTCTCCTAAGGGAAGGGAAGGAAGCATAGAAATATTGACTTTTCGAGCTCTTTACGTAATAGCTGGGATTAACCTTTTGTAAAACATATCTATTATTATTAGCAGGTATGTCGTCTATCTGATTATCTGTTCACATCTGTACAGAACAGATTGGGTTGGACAGACTTTCATAAAATTTTTTCATATATTTATTTGATCAACTTTAAGTACAGATATATATGTAGATGGGATTTTAAAATTGTTAATAATGTTACTTTATCATTTATGATATGTTTGTTTACACAGAAATATATGTAGTTTATTTATTATTGAACTTATCATTTTAATAATTGCATTGTCCTGTCCTTTCTTTAGTGTAGAGGTAGAGGCCTCCTTTCATGTACCATAAATCAGTGGTTCGCTTCCCATCCTAAGCGACGAAAATTTATTTATATTATATTGTCTACCAATTAATATAAATAAATAAACACCAACTGTAAATGACCTCAGATGCCGAAAAAGACTTCAAAAAAATAATTTCATTCAGTTCATTATTTAAATAATATAGAAATAAATTTATTTTTATGGAAAAATGTCAAATATGGTAGCCAAAACAGTTAATTACTTTCTCAAAATAAAATTCACATTTGCAGTGACAATAGGCATCAGGTAAGATATTTTTTGTAGACAATTCTAGTTGTGTTTGAGTATTTTCATGAATATTAAATTATTTCATTTTAAAATATGCACTTTGAATTTTTTAAGACTTAAAAAGAACTAATAAAAAAGAAAACAAGTTTTCTTTTCTGATATCACTAATATATTAACAAATAAGAAAAAAACAAGATTATAAATCATTAAATATAAATAAGATAAAATTAATCGTAAAATCAACAATAAATATCCCACTCTGTGAAAAGGAATATTAAAAATATTTAATTATTCATTATACAATTTTTTTTAAATGAAAAGACGGCTTTCATGTATAGTTAGCAAACTAATAGATTAGCCCTTAGAAAAAAGAAATTTGAGATGAAATCAAAATGCTCTTTCTCCCAATATACATTAATTGTCTTAATAACATTTCCACGAGAAGTGGAAACACTTTTTTCAGATAGGATGGAGAGAAACACATTGATATATATATATACATATATATTAGAACTGAGTATAGATTAGACTAATAGTTAATGTATAATTATTAGTCCTGGAAATAATCTAAAATAAGGAGAATTCAAAGATTTCTTTTTTTGGATTATATACATATATATAATGAAAATAAACTTTCTCGAAATAAATTTCAAATCATATTTTTTTAAAGAAGCTTTTAAGTCCTGATTCGAACATTCAAGAAAGTTTTATAAGTGTTGGATGTATAATATAGTAAAGTAATATAGTTTAGATTATTAAAAAAAAATCTGACCAGTATATACATGTATATACAAACTGGGTTAATATCAATTATTAAGTTATTAAAAGAACCAGTCGATTCTACTCACTCATCTGTTGGAGTTTGTCAAGCTCGGACTTCTTCTTCTTCTGTTTGCCAGCAGCAGCTGGAGATCCTGTTGCCGATGAAGAGGATGTAGCAGAGTGCACTACTTCTGGCGAAGAATTCAATGGAGATTCCTCCTTAGCTTGAACAGGAGGTTCGACGGCAATCGGAAGAGTCTGTTTTTCAACTTTAGAAGGGCGTTCAGCAACCTGGCTCTTAGAACCACCCTTTGAGCTAGTTTTTACGACAGGCTCTGGATTGTTTGGAGTTGTTACTGGGACCTCAGGCTCAATAGGCTTCACTTCATCGTTATGTTGTTTCTGATTGAAGATAAAAAACAAAAATAAACAAGACAACAAAATCAAAAAACAATTTAATAAACTACCTCTTTCTTTAGTTCCAAATCATCTTTGGGGTGGATTTTTTCAAAATGATTTGCTACTGTTGGCTTCTCATTTATGGGGTTATGTTCATTTTTATTTAATAGAATTGGCTTAACTTTATCTTTCTTTTTCTTCTTTTTTTCTTCCTAAAAGAAAATTTTTTTTGGAATAGAAATTTTTAAAATTAAAAAATTTTGTCTTGTTAGGGTATTAAAAAGATGAAAGAAAAAAAAAGAGAAGAAAAAGAAGAAAAAACAGAAAGTTAATATTTTATAAAAGATAACTATTAATAATCATGCTATGAAATTTTAGGTTTTCTAAAACCAGATGTTTTCCGGTTGTCCACGTCATATTGTATGTTTTTTTAACTATTTACAAAAGTTTTAAATGAATCATTCTAGTCAAATGATATTGTTTTCTTTTGACAAAAAATTTCCCCTGTCACAATATCCTACTCTTTGAATAGTTTAAAAACTATTTTAGGAAAATATCTGGTACTAACTATAAAAAAATTTAATTAATGTCACATCTAAAACACTTATATAAATATTTAGTATGTTACAGGAAAAATTAGTTTAATCAAGATCAAATACAATGTAATATATTTATAAAAAAAATTACATAAAACAAGCAAACGTAAACAATTAGATGTGAAAATGGTTTTAATTAACTTAATAAAATGCATTATTTTAAAATGGGTAAAAAGATGTAACTGTCAAATTGTTCATCCAGTGTGACAAACTTTTTCTTCATTCAGTCGACATTTTGAGCATGTCGTTTCATCGTCAGAAAATGATGGTCAAATATGAGAGATGCGAAGAAAAATTAAAAGCCATATTTTTAATTTTTTAAATAAAATATAATTATCAATCATCAATCAAAATTATTATAAAATAATTAGCTAGTTATTACTAATAATTTATAAAAATGTAACGAATTTGTCATTTTTAATATATTATATATATATATACTGATAATATTATTAGCTGTTTTCTAAATGTCGACATTGAATGAGAAAGTAGTCAGACACGACGGAAGAGTGGACATAGTCACGACCAAAGCTTTTACGAACATGTTAAAAGTCAAACAGAAAAAAAGTAATTTGAAGAAAAATTTCATTAAATTTAAACTTATTCTTAATATCAATATCGTCATGTGATCTTCTGAGTCATTAGGAATCAAGGATTGGTTTAAAAAATTTATGGGGTGATGAAAATGAGAAAATTGAGTAAACCTTCATCAGAGAGTGAAGGATTTTTAAACTTTAAATTAAAAATGGTCGGTTTTGATTTTTTAAAGACTAATGAAATTTGATTTTTATTTCATTTAAAGGATTAATACATATGATAAAGATATTATAAAAAACAAAAAAAAAGAATGGAATTTTATATATCTTTTTTTAAATAAATAGAAGTTGAAGGTGAAATTTTAATTATTAGTGACAATAAAAATTAAATGAAACTTACATGGCTGGGTGGTTCTGTTAATAATTCCGCTTCTGGTTTTTCAAAATTAACATGTACCTTTTCTACCTTTTCACTTGATGTTGTTTCTGATTTGTTTTCATTTTCAGAGGCTTTTTCCTTAACTTTTTTACCGGCCTTCTTTAATTTCTTCTCTTTTGTTTTATCTTTATTATTTCTACCTAATAATAATTGTTCTTCAGGAATTTTTCTTTGTTCAGCAATCGCCTCTTCGTATGTTTTTTCTCTTATGCCCATAACTGATATTACATACACAACAATTGCCGAAATTACTACAATTCCGGAAAAAATTAATCCGGTTTGGATATCCATATCTATAAATGAAATAAAAAATATTATACCTTAGGATAACTAGCAGTGGCAAAGAATATAAAATAGTTTACCTCAAAAGAAGATTAAAAAAGTGTTTATGTGGCAGTCAAAAATTATAACAATATTGATAATTTGTTAATCAAAGGAAATTCCGTAGGCGAAATGAAAACCTACAAGATTTCCAAATTCACAAGGATATATAAAAATATATAATTAACTAAGTAATTATAAGGAAATGGTATATGAATAGGGAAGAGTAGGAGTAGGCCTTTGAAAGAAATGGTGCCGACTTGTGTTCCTAACTCGAATGCACC
>JAAAKE020002499.1:0-11277 GCA_010014785.2 Anisolabis maritima
GACCAACCCCGGAAAACATCATTCCACATACAACCAACCGCGGAAACCTTCCAGAACATATATATATATATATATATGTACATTTTTATTTTAGTTTTTATATATATGTTATTTTATTAGTTTTTGTTTTGTATTTGTTGTAGATATTTTATTGTACTATTTTAATGTTTTCGTATTAGTCTTATTAATTGTCATTTCGTAAATAAATAAATGAAACTATATAATTAAAAAAAAATGGATTTTTCGATTAATTGCTCCTATATGGGAGGCCGCGGTTGCTAAATCTCTCCAGATAAACAACTGAGCATGCGTGGTTCGCTCTATGGGAGCAATTAATCCAAAAATTCATTAGTCATTTAGGCGCCAACAACGAACACAATCAAGCCATGGTAAATATTCTTTGTCTTTTTCTTATATATAGACGCAGCAATTAGGTTAGTAAAAGTTTGCCGATTGGAAAAACAAATGAAATGAAAATGTCTAATTAAATTATTTGCTCATTTTGATTGATCTCAATCATTTTGACAGAAATTTATTAATTCTTCTTATTGTTGTTGTTGTTAGTTTTTAATAAGGACTCGTTGGGATCGTGGCTTGATGTTAAAAGGAACATCGTCTAATGACGCCTAGATTTATTCATCCAAGTTCAATCGTGCGGAATTAGCAAGCGACTCTCTCTCTGTTAAATATCGATATGAATCGAAATGGATCACGACAATACAGAGAGCACGAATGGCACACGCCAGACCACAAATGCATTTGACAAATCCTACTGTATGCTGTCAACTCAACCGAAATCTTTCAAATCCAATTCGGATTGAATGATCGCTTCCTGAATTTGAATTTGTTATTATCTAGAAGAACTCGGGGTGCGATCTACATCCCCATTTCCCCAACTTTTCTTGGGTATTTATATAATCTATTCTAAAACTAGAATTTTTTCTGAATAAATGATTTGCTCTTCTATATAAATTTGTTGCAAACCAAAAGTTCTAGTTAATTTCAAATAAAGAGTTGTTGAAAATATCTTTCTCTTGGTTAGAATATGTCATTTAAATCCTTAAGTTTAGTTTCATTTTTATTTTTATTATTAGTAGAAGATTATTATGAGAGGTTAAAACTATTGACAAAATCAATATTGATAATCTTAAAAGCCAAGTGGTGGGGGTTCGGATCCCAGGTAGTCCGATGAAAATTTATTTAAAGCAATTAGGGACCAATTGGTATAAATAAATATGCTTGGATAACAAGTATCGTAAATAATATATTTATAATGGTTTCAAAATCTATATGGCCTCAGATGCCGAGAGACTTAAAGATTTAAAAAAATACTCTATGGCTCAATAAGGCTAGAGAGAGAATAAATAAAAGAAAACTAATTTTAAAACTTTTATTTTATCTTGAATATTTTATTTCATCCGTTTTATGCGTTTAAAGAAAATTGTTATTAATATTTTTGTTTCCTTTACTGGTGGCCTCCAAAAAACAAGACCCTTGAACGCCCATCAAAAACTAATCGATTTTGGAATACAACAACAATATAATAGTATAAAATTTATAAACACCAAATGGCATGTGCAGCCGAAAAAGAGTATCAATGAAATTATAAAAAAAAATATTTCATCGATAGAGTGGTTTGACCGATTCTTTTTTTTTTAATTAAATAAAAAAATGAATTTTAAATTTCTAAAGTGAAAGTTTTTCGGATCGAAGAAGGTCTTTTCTTTTGATCTCTTTTTCTAAAATTATACTATATTATTTTATTAATATTCTAAAATAAAAATAAATAATGTATTATTGGCCGTCTCCCTTGTTTCTTTTTTCTTTTACCCTTAAGGAAATAAAAATCGAAAGTGCCCTACCTATTTTATTGATTATTCTTCTTCGATCTTGTTAGCGCGTGTTTCTTTCGATTTTTTTCTTATAACACCCTGTAATCGAGGGATCATTACAGAGATGATGCCATAAGCCACGCTCGTGTCCCTAATGATACCCGGGACACAGACAGACACCTGCCTTTTTTTTTTCGAAACCTTCCTTCACCCACGCCCTTCGATTAGACTCCTAATATGCTCTCTATTAGCTAAATTGGGCCTCACACCTTGACTCGACCACCCTCGGGCTCTTTTTTGGATCACCAACCACCCTGTCAGCCTCTCCATTTAGGTGATTCTGAAATTTTTATTAAATATTTCATATTAAAATAAATAAGTAAATATCCATGATTTTAGTCGTAGTCTAAATAGAAAGAATAAGAATTATTAATAACAATCACAATAGTGAGGTTTTTGTTTTAATAAATTGTCGCCATTTTAGGATAGGCATATAGTGAGATGCGTGTGAGGCGACATGCTCTTTTGTAACCAATGGAGCTACGCTCCTTTACAGATTTAAGTTTCGTTGGCTACAAAAGAGCGTGAGGCTCTACATGCGTCGCATGCTTCTGCATGTTAATGCATCACATATAAAAACAATCTTTTTAAAACCAAATTTTGCATTTTACTTAACAATAAATTTTTTTAATTAAACAATATTTTGTTTTGATGTAGGGTAGTATATATATTTATTTATTTTTATTTGAAATTATTACACTCTCGCCTAAAAAGACACTTTTACATCTTATATTTACCTACATTATTATATAAACTAAGCTGTCTCAATTGCTATTTAGAAAAGTCTCATGCTATTCATTCATTTTTTTTAAATTTCAATTTTAGTTAAGGAAATTATTAATTAAAAAAAAAAAATAAATAAATAATTACAACCTGAGAGAGAGAGAGATTTGATTAAGATGAGTTTATTATTATTATTTTGGCGGTAATAACGGTATTTTGCTTTTCATTTAAGTGTGCATTTATAGCACTGATTAGTTAAACACTCACTTACTTGATTTATTTCTTAATATTCTCTCGCTCTCAACTTGCAATTTATTATGTTCACTGTGACTAGATAAATAGCTCTTACGAAAAAAAAAAGCTAGAGCCTTCGATTGATCTTTTAAATAATTTATTTATCTTTTCAAGGCAAATTTCATTAAAATATGGAGACGGAAATTTACAAATAAAACGAAACTCATTTTTGTCCAGGACAATGTGACAAATAATATGATGGTACTATAAGACTTTATTTACATAACGATTAATTTTAATATTTTATTAGAGAAGGAATTTTATATTTTAACTAGATAATGGAGTGAAAGTCAATATATATATATATATATATATATATATATATATATATATTATTTAAGATAAATGAGCGAGGTGATTGTTTTGATTTGGCGCATTTCGAATAACTTTTCTTGTATTGTAAATAACGTAAATATTACATATAAATATACAAAAAAACTAAAAAACTGTAAGAATAAAGTATTCTACTACACCCTTAAACCAAAACATATATTGTGCATGTGTTTAATTAGGTAATTGATATATAAAGTGCTAAAAAAAATCGTTGATGCAAATTTGGAGAAAATTCAACTAAAAAATTACTTTATTTAATTTACTAGTACCGGTTGTTGGGTTTGGATGTGTAGCTTAACATATTAACATACACTCACACATATTCGGACGGTTGTCTGAAAAATATACAGAGGTGGACAAAAATATCGAAACAACTTATGTGAGTTCGGATCCCATGCAGGCCTATAAAAATTTATTTAAATCCTTTGGGTACCAATTGTATCGAAATTATATATAATTAAAAATTGATTAAAATTTCATTTTCCAAAAAATAAAAAAATTAGATCTTATCATAATCTCTTCTCTACCAATATAAATGACAAAAATATAATTCATTTCATTTCATTTGGAATGGGAGTCCCCCTTTATTTACTCGAAGTGATTAGACACACACCTCAAACCTCTGGTCGTAGCCAGTCTCTATTTCCCTTGCTTTTTTTTCTCTCCCCATTCCCCTCATAATCTTTTACTTATGTTGAAATGAGGTTAGGATGATTTTTTGAACATGATTGGAACGTTGGAGGCCAAGAGGGTTAAGTTACAAAGTATTTAGGCTTATTCTAAATAATTTTAAGAAGCCGATAGCTATCCCTTTAATCTCACAGATGATGAATAAATAAATTCCTTGTCCTTAATTCTTTAAATAAAAAAATAAAAAATCCCGCATATCCGGATGCCATTGACGTCGTTGAAGAGAAGAAGAAGAAGAAGGTAGAAAGAATTCACATTCCAGATGCTATTGAATACAAATTAATTTAATTAACTTTTCGGCCTTTGAATCTCTCTCTATCTCTCTCTTATTTATAAATATTACATCCTATATCATAATATAAATAAATGACAGATAATTCTCTCATTTCCATCTCCAGATGAGGACGATCTTTTCTTTCTATTTTTAACGTCAATACGGATAACAAAAATTTTATTTTGATTCTTTTCATTCACACAAACATGAATAATATTACATATATCTAAATAATTGACTGTTATGGAAAGTCTCCGATGCATCTGTCATTTTAATATAAATGATCACACCTTTGGATACTTTTATTTATTATTATTTAATGTTTCAAATTAAAAAATCATAGGTTAAAATAATTAAATCAAAAATGGGCGAAAAAGTTCTCAGAGTAGCCTTCATGTCATCAAATAAAAAAACTAACTTAAATAAGAATTAGGTCAACATTGATCAAAACGTTCCCAAAAGAGCCGTAAGATAGCACTGTTTATTTATTTTTTACAATGAAAAGTATTTATTTATTTTTTAAATCTTTTTCACTGGCGGCCTGGAAAGAAGAGCAACATTGTCACCTCTGAATCTCGGATGGCTTCCAAGAAGGGTTGAGCGTCCGCCGGAAGTCATTTTTCTTTAATTAGATTAGTAAATCTATAGTCAAAATGGCCGATCTTTGGTATGTGAGGCAAGACCTTTACCACTGCACCAAGAGACAGGCTAATGAAAAGTATTAATCAAATAAAATGTTAACTTAAACTCCAATTAGAGATTAAATTACAATTTAATTCAAATAAAAATTTAAATTGATGAATATGAAATAAAATAAAATAAATTAATTTTTAATATTTATTTTATTTATTTAGCTAATAAAAATTAAAGAATATCTTTTCAAAAATAAATACATTTAAATAAATTTTGTTGCTTAGGACGGGAAACGAATCTTCGGATCATTATTGACTCACTTGTGACCTAATCTAAGTTTTTTATTTGATGGTGCAATCAGTGCAATCTGACGGTTACCTTAAGAACTTTTTTGTCTCTTAATTTTAAGTATTAATAAACGAGCCAATCTTGTATATATATATATATATATATATTTTTTTTTATGTAAATTTTTTTCGAAAACGGCTCTAACTATTTTGATGAAATTTGATATTTTTACTAATTCGGGTGCAAGGAATCGATCTTTGGGGAAATATCTGTTTGATGGAACCTATTTTTTTTTATCTTTGACTCTAGGTTTTATGGCTAATTGCAAAGGTCCTAACTTTGAAAGCTCTCTCTCTCTCTCTCTCTCTCTATTATTGACTCTTCTTGTCTATTAAAAAAAAACCGAGCTAAGCTCGGACTCCAGGTACTCCTAACCTATTATAGATAATTTATACTTTGTGTGATTATTAGAAATTACAATAAAAATGAGAATAAATCCGAATTATAATTTTATTTTGAGTTAAGAATAAGAGAAATTTAAAAGGTCACTAACCTATTAACAGTTAGAATTTAAAATGTTTCTATTTGTTAGACAACTTAACAAAAAAAATCTCCCTTAAGACAAATGAGCCTCCGAGGTACGCGCGGCGTTTGACCTCAATCCGAACCTCCCTCCTCCTCCCCAGACAGGATTATCTTGTCAAACGACGTAATCCATTTCAGCTGCTGAATTGTATTTGAGAGGTCCAGTTTAGACCTTTGAACCGAATTACCATCGGCATCTCTATAATTAAACTGGCTTTCTTTCTTTTTCTTACACACCTTACGACTTTATCTCTCTCTCTTTCTCACTCTCTTTTTGTACAATTAATCTCCAGACGTGTAATTTAATATGTAAACATTTATCTTAAGAGAGATGGTAATTGTTTAATTTAGGCTAAAGGATAATTTACATTTTTAATTAATCTCCAGGATGTTTCCGATTGATCTCAACACTCCAACTAAAATGCCTTAAGGGATGCGCGCGCACCACAGATTTAAGCGCTTAAGAAGATCGCATAACATTTATCAAAATATAATCTACATTCCTTTCTCTTTCTCTTTCTCTCTCAAAAAAGAAAGAGTTATAATTATAACAAACATATAAATCTTTTTTTTTCCGGAAGGGTTGTAATCATTGTTTTTGACTATATTTGATCGAGTTTTTATACTTACGTAAGGACGAATGAAGCCTTCAGTTGTCTTTCTACAGGACATTGGTGTAGATTATATATGCATATGCTTACATATATTCTAAAGGCACTTAAGGAAAAATAATGACTAACCGTCCCAAAATCACATACCATATTGCATAAAAGCAAATTTTATTGTCTTTCCATTGTCACCAAATTGTCTACAATAATAAAAATGTCTTTTTGTTATCCTTAATAAAACGTCCAGAATCCAAAGTTTATATATATATTCTACTTCAAAATACATGCTATATACCTTGAAGTTCAGTGTTTTTGATTGATTGTTTGAAATTAGGCAACCCAAAAGATAAACTCACCCCACCCAATTATTTATTTCAAAATGGATTTAACAATTATTATTAATTTTAAAATTGAATTTTCCCAGTTGTTATCATTAATAAATAAATAACATTCTGGTTTAACTAGAGTTTATTTGTTTTAAATACAAAATTCCGGTAAATCACTTTGTAGCCTACTTGTAGGAACAAATCTTAAAGAATCTTACATCTAGAGAGCTACAAACTGAAGTGATAAGATAAACAAGACCACCTTATTACGATCCCAACTACATGTGTGTTACACGATCAATTATGGCGCCATTATAGACAGATTGGAATGAATTAACAATCTATAAAAATTTGAATTGGTACCAAACTGTCTGTAATGGCGCATTTGGCGCTGAAGTCGTAGTGTGGCGCCCATCTTGTTTCTCTCTTCACTTCTGATTATAGATCCCTAGATGTAAGACACACACAAAATCAATTTTGAAATTAATAATTGGGTGGGGTGAGTTTATCTTTTGGGTTAGAATTTGTATCTAAAAGCCACAGAATGGTGACAGAATCGTTGTATTTAATACAAATAAACTACATTTAAATATATAGAAAATGTAATTTATATATTAATTATTACTAATAATAATTTTATGATCATTAAAGTGAATATTTTTCTTCCAAGAATGACTGCATTCTTCTCTTTATGTTTGTGATTCGTCATGTAATTAATATTATCTAATTTGAATAATTATATGTTCTTCAAGAATTCTAATATACTATTATAATTGTCCAGTGAATAAGAAGCGTTCTTTATTGTTGATCATATTATTCTATGTTTCTATGAAAGAGAGATAATTAAAATGAATTCAAATTTCATTTTATCTTATAACCAGTACATCCCCGATACTTTTTTTATTAGTTAATCCTATTTTTAGAAATAAATGTCAAACTCTGTTCGCAGCTTATGATTGCAACGTCATCATGACAAGACAAGGCACTCAATTGCCAATCAGCAGTCTGTCATAGCAAACATTTTCAGTTTAGTTGTTTGTAAGTAAATAAAAATTTAAGAAGCCTAAGTGAATAATCCAAAATATTTAATAATCAACTTAATTAAATAATATTTGCTTTCTCAATAATTGCATTTTATAAAAAATGAAAATCTAAAAGATATTTCAAGGAATAACCAAAATCAAATACAATACCTTATTTAATAAGATAAAGGAAATAAAAAAAAAAAGGAAGTGTTATGTTTAGGCAAGATTTCCGATACTAACCTGAAAGACAAGGTGGAATATATATAAATCCATAGAGATATAAATACCAAGTTTTTTTTTAATTTCACGTAGGCATTCCTAAAAATATTTTTTTAAAACTGAAACCCATTTTTTCCTCTCACTCTCCTATACCCTACTAGTAAATTACATAAGAGAAAATCACTATGGCAGCTTTCTATTATCTATTCCCACCTGAGGCTAAATCGATTATCGCACCTTTACAAAAATAATTTATTTCTCTCTCCATATTAAATTTATAATAATGTCATTTTAGTTTCTTCCTTTTTTATGTTTTTTATGTGTTCATATCATATGTTATATTTAAGTGGCTATTTATTGTGTTTGAATCTGTCTTTTCCCCTCTTTTTTGAACATTTTGACCTTTGAGATTGTTTTATTTGTTTGACTGTTCTTCCTCATGTTCCACCCTTCCCAAATTTGGATATAATTATTCTCTCTCCATCTTTCTTAAAATTATTATTTAATCGTTGTATTTCCTCATAAATAATACAGAAAGGAGATATTCAAAAAATCATATAGGGTTCATTTTTTTAAAATATCGAATAGACATTTTATACTTCAACTTAATTCACTTTATTTTTAGAGGCTTTCTAAACTCGCTCGGTGTCGATAAACAGTGGTATAACTATAATTATTTATGTAAAAGTTTTTTTGGGGTTTCTTCAATTAAATTTAGCACTTTTGATTATATATGAACTTCATTTATCATTTGTTATATCTTTCTAAAAAAGGAATCAGTAGGGATTTCCATTTTGAGTCTGTTTTGATTAAACGGACATCACACAACATTCTTTTAAGGAGTCTCATGCGTTTTTTCGTTTTTGAGATTTCTTGTTTAGACACACACACAGAGGACATTTTGTGAGATCTAGATTTTTTAAACTTAGGGGAGCTCTAAACGTGTATTTACTTTGAAATTTCGACATCGATTTTTTTTCCATCGTAATACTTAGTCACTATATATATATTTCATATATAGGCTAAGAGAGATTTTTTTTTTTAAGTCTTTTTCCATGAGACGATTTAGAATCTGTCCTTATTTATTTAAATTAATTGGTAGCCAATATAATATAAATAAAATTTTATCGCTCAGGACGGGAAGCGAACCACTGACCTTTGGTACATGAAGTCAGACCTCTAGCTCTAGCTCTGCACCAAGGTACAGGGCCAGCAAGGGCCTTATCATAATAAATATATACTCTTACATGTATCATTTAAAAGTCTAAATGGCATAAGTTGTCGATATAATTATTCGTTTAAAAGGAGGTGTTTAAAAAATATTCAAACATCCATCATCTCTGCTTTCGCTTTTATATTTTTATTTCATTTATTTCACTCTCTCGTCTAGATTATCAACAAAATTGTATATTAGAAAAATCTTATCTGAAATTTACAATTTATGAATTTGCTGGACTTTTTTTTTTTTTTTTTTATTTATTCAGAATTGACCTTTAGGTCATATCTTTTTTTTGTTTATTTCACAGATATTAGAAACAAAAGAAATTAAAAAAACATCTCTCACATTTCTTAATCTAAAAAGTGCTATTGAGTAAAAGTTTAAAAAATGGATATTCGATCTATTAATATAAATTAAAATATAAATTGAAAAATATTATTTCATATCAAGAAATTTTATATGGACAAATTCGATGTGTTAATGTTTAGTGTTTTTCACTCAGTGCTTTGAAAATTGGACGCAAATAGTAAAAACGTGAATTCTTTGGAAAAAAAGTTTTTTAAAAACTCTATTTCTTTTTTAATCTAGAGAATTGTTCAAATACAAAAATAATAAATGCAATAAATTCTCCGATAAATAGAATGAGAAAAGCGATCCTCAGGTGCTCTAAATGTAATACTTCCATTTTTTCTGATTTATTATCCCGAAAAAGTTTGGTCATATGACTCTTCCAGTCTGCCATTAAATCCAACCATTGGGCAATTCCACTCTCGTAAAGGGAACTAAATATCTTATCGAGATACTTATAGAAGGGGAATTTTAGCTTTTCAGTTTCAATACCGACAGGAAACGTAGCGAGAGTCTCCGGTAGGACATAAATCGATTCTTTGAGTTTTGGTATGTGGTTCAGAGAATAACTGGCGCTTTCGCATGACGTGATAAAGGCTAATGACGAGTTCTTGGCAACTTCATCTAATGTAAGACTTGTAAGATATCCATCTTTGAAATAATTTGATACCTGATATTGATGTCGCATATAATAAAGAGTTTCATCTCCTTCAAACTCATTATATCCAAAGAAGAGCAGCGAACAAAAGAAATCATATTTGCATTTTATGGTGAGATTGCGATCTCTGATTTGTTGGATGCTGTTGATTGAAGCATATCTGCCAGGATTGAGTAAATTCGTAATAAGCATGGATTGAAATCCGTTGGAAATAATTATGGAATTGACGATTATAATGAGAATAAAACATCTTGGTAAGGATCTATGGACATCAAAGACCCAATTGCTTCCTTGACCGACGAATAAGCTTAGCATTTTCATTAAAGAGTTAAAGATCGAACTGATCCTCTTCATCAGGAAATACCAAATTACTGAGACAATCAACCAGGAGGCGATAATCCAAAACCAAACGGACAGTTCGAAAGAATTAATTAAGGCCTGCCATTGGGAGAAATAATCTCCTTTTGTAAGAACAAAGCATAATGATGACATTGATACCATTTTTATATTATAATCCTTAACTGGAATAAAAGGCTCTTCTGACCAAATTATCCTTAAAATAGGATCTCTCGGTTTGTTTATAAAATTTTCACTGAAATTAAACTTGTTTATTATATATTTTTTAATAGCATCATGTTTCTGGAAATCTCTATTTAAATTAATTCTAAAGTAAGAAGAGAAAAACTTGATGGGTTGCTGATGCATGTTGGGTTTCATATTGAAATAGGCAGATTTAATATCATTTATCTTCTGTGGATGAAAATTATTCCATGGTTCTCGGACCCAAATTTCAAATTCGTCCTGATGATCAAAAACGTACAAGCAACGGAAACAATACCAACGATCCTTTAGATACTTTTTTTTTTTTATTGATTTATTCAATTCCTTTTCCATCCTGACTTGAGATGCATTACGATGTAGAGCACGCAAATCGAAATAGATGATGACATTGTCGTCCACCCGAATCGGAAAATACATTCTGAGATAAGACTGAAATAAGATGATATTAAAATCTGGCGATTTATTATAAAAGTAGCTCAAATCGTTGATTATTTTCACTCCCATCCATTTCTGATTGATTTCCGTGATCATTTCATTCAAGAATCCATACTTTGTGTTATCAAGGAGTAGAGTAAGCCGATTGGAATGGAAGTGTTGTGTC
>JAAAKE020002510.1:0-11277 GCA_010014785.2 Anisolabis maritima
TTTAGCCAATCATTCCTTTTTTTTTTTTAATTAATTTAAAGCTTTTTTATTATTTTATCACCTTTTTATTTCTTTTATTCAGCAGATCACTCTCCCTGATTTCATATCTTCACTATTAAAAGTATTACACATTTGTTAACTGATTGCTATCTTTTCTATGAAATACTTAAAATACTAAATTGGGGCCTCACAGTTATCTGAGGTAGAAAATGATTAATGCATCTTAAAGATCTCATCTAATTGTGAAGCCAATTTAATCAAAATCGTTAGAGCGAATTTTGGGAAAATAGAAAAAAACTAAAAAAGAACATCAGTAAAATATTCGTATTCTTTGGCCGATTTTATTCAAAATTTGAGAGGAGTAGCTAGCTTCAATATAAAATTTCAGCTTCGAGTCTCTTTCATTTTTGAGAACTCTTGTTCACAGACAGACCATTTTGAGAGACTCTTTCCGTTGAAATCTCGATAGTGATTTTTTTGCGATCGCAATACTTTCTTACTATATATTACATATATAGGTAATAGGAAAAAATTGGTCTCGCAAAATGTTACTGTATGTTTGTGTGAAAAAGATTGCTTAAAAAAGAAAAACGTCCGAGGCTCAACCTTTAATCTATATCGTTTTGCACCGCGAAACTTATGAATAACTGATATACTTTTTTAATTTTTTGGATTTTGGATACCAATTGATTTAAATAAATATATCTTGATAATCTGTATCCTCATTATTTAATTGTAATTGTTTAAACTCCATATGCCCTCAGATATCGAAAAAATTCCTAAGTTTGATAATAAACGAGATTAAATTGTCAATTTAATTTTTTTTATAATTATAAATATTTTCCTTGGGATAAATTTGGAATGATAAAATTAATTGATAACAGACACAAACGAGAAATCTCTAAAAATAAAAGGAACTTTGAAATAATGAACTACCTACCGATACAAAAATGTGACAGCATATCACTCAGCTTTCCTTGGAGAGGAAGTTGTGTGATGTGCGGCCATAATATCAGATTTTTTTTTATTATTTGGAAATTATATAACATTTTACTTTTTTTTTCTTTTTTTACTTACTTTAATTGAAGAAGTAAGGGCACTAATTAACAGCGTCAAACTTATAATGATATTTTCAAATTCTGTCTGATTTACTAAATAAACGAAACTTTGAACAAATTGAAACCATGAAGTAAACATTGAAAAGCTCTAGAATATAAATTACAAATTTTAATTTATAAAAAAAAAAAAGAAGAATAAAATGTTAATCACGTGTAATCCAACTTACCAAATAAATATAATAGAAATGAGAACTATTTTCATATTTCCAAATTCCACTGATATGAAGTAAAAACAAATTTGTCTTTAAATCAATTAAAGTCATTTTTTTTTAATTAAAATGATGACGTTTCTCTCTTAAAAAAAAAAAAATTGATTTTAACTACTTTCGGTTTATTTGTATTAAATACAACGTTTAGACTACTCATTCTTCACTTCTTCAGAAGTGAAGTATCAAATTATTATAGATCTCTATTCCAGGCAGGTGTAAGGATATCTCACGTCCCTCTCCCCACATTTATTAATCTTTCTCCAGCAAACACCTCTTTGTTTGGAAGAGTCACTTACATCACAAAACAATATACACTCAATTACACAACCATATATTGTATATACATTGGTGCTTCGACTTAGAAACTTAATTTATTCCAGTCCAAGTCCGTTTTCCATTATATCTTAGGGCTATTCAATCCGTCTTCAAACTTGAAATATTGAAAAAAAAAATTGGTTTGTATCTAAAATATAATTATTTTTATTTATGAGATTTATGAATATTTATATATAAAAAATTTTTTTTAAAGTCTTTTCCGTATATCTTGGCCATATAGACGAAATATATATATATATTTATTATTATCCAAGGATATTTATTTTTACTATTTGGAATTCATTTGATTTAAAGACATTTCAATCACATTGCCCACACCCGTGGCCGAGAGGTTAATGATATTGACATTGTCACTATTGATAACCTTAAAAGCCAAGGGGTGTTCATTTGGATACCAACTGATTTAAATAAATATGCTTGGATTATTTGTATCGTAATCTTGTTTATTATATATCGTTTAAAAGTCTATATGGTCTCAGATGCCGAAAAGACTTAAAAAAATAAAAAATAAAATCACATTACCTGGGATCCGAACCCACCATACGCCTTGATTTATTGACATTGTGACTATCTCTAACCTCTCGCCTACGGGGTTAGGGGTTCATAAATGTTTAATATGAATTTTTTTTTTGTCTTTTAGACTCCATCCTTATTTATTTAAATTAATTGGTAGTCAATATAATTTAAATAAATTTTTGTTAATAGTTTTTTGACATCATCCTTTTTTATTGTGTGAAAGAATGAATGTCCTTTCCTATTTGAAATAATTTCTTCGTTTTCAAGGTGCTAATGCTTATTTCATAGATGTAGAGAGATGTGACTGTAAGAATCCCTACAGCTCACCCACCAAATAGCTCCAAACCAATCATTTGGTCCTTATCAACTTACATACTCACACTGGCAGATTAACAAATTTGGTAGCTTATCGCATTGTATTTTGTCCCCTTGTCCTCCATTCTCTAATAAGATAGTCTTTGAGGGAGGGATATTAGTTAATAATAATCTGCACTTATTAAGACATAGGATAACAGACAGATGAAAAAAAAATACTTTCTTCGCTAATCGCTATTACCTTCGTTTTAAATCTATTTAGTAAATTTGTTTTAGTTGAGTGGCCAAACAGCTCGTAAAAACTAAGAATTTAATATCTGCTAACAGAGATGAACTCAACTGACTGGCATAATTTATTCTGGGGCCTTAACCACTTACGATATTTTAAATCCGCTCCTGGTTAGCTGAAAATAATGTAGCTATAAACAAACTTCAAATAGAAAAATTTTATTTTCCATTTTCACTTAACAAAAAATATTAAAATTCCAGTATCGTCCTATTAGTGGTCACCAAGATTCGCCCAAAGGTCCTAAATATATCTTTGTGATTTATTTCTGAATTGTACTTGAAGAGTGTACCAAAATGACTGGCTGAAACGTTGTATTTAATACAAATAAACCAGAATTAAACTGCAAAATATAATTTATTTATTAATGTAACAAATGTCAAAAATTCAATTACAAAACTTGATTTAAAATGGAAAGGAAAAAAAAGAGGATTCTTAAAACATAATTATAATAATAGTGAAATAAAATATCTTTCTCAATCTTCAAGAAAGGAGAGAAAGAATTTTATTTATTTGTTGCTAGAAATATTTCCATTTCTCAAATTCATTGAAGATTTCTTCTTTTTAACAGAATCCTCATGAAATGAACTTTATTTTATTATCATAGAAAATATGTCTACCATGTGGTTTCGAGTTTATTAAATAAATATATCAATAAAAACAAAAGAAATTCAAAATAGTTCTGACAAATTTGTTTCGTAATTTGTTCAAGCCTTCAGGTATTAAAATAAATTAAGAAATAACTCATTGTAAAATAGGTTAGTCGTGAATAATTTATTTTAATATTGAAGACTGTTATAAATCACTTAACGTTGGCTGAGAGTTATTTTAGATAAAAAAAAAAAACTGTTTAAAATTCTCTCTTTTCGTTTTTATTGATTCCAATCTGAATTTTCAATATTTTTTTTTTTTAAATAAACATCTCTTTTTTGGGGTGGAATTTTGGGCTTGTAACTATAACACTAAATCATATACTCAAATATCTTACCTTTTTTTTTTTCACTCTTTGCTGAAACTAATAAATTTTTATTTGGTAGCTTCACTTTTATTCAAATTTAGTCATGAATTTCTTATGAAATGAATAACAAAGTATTTTCGTGACAAATATTTTATTAAACTTCTTATTTTTACTTAAAACTCCGCCTTCCATCACGAAATATACTAAATTAATTATATTATATTTGATTATGTTTGAATATAAAAATTGTTAAAATTTGATTTATTAAATGTTAATGAATAAGGAGAAGACTAAAATTAGAATATTTTAATTTTATTATTAAAGTAATGAAAAAAAATTTTTTTATATATATATTTGGAAAATATTAATACATAGAATGTTCTAGGTAGCTATACATAAGGTTATTAACAGTAATTTTGTACTGCTTTTTCATGAACTGTACTCTAAAAGTACTCCTTTGCATTCCTTTGTACTCCCGACAATTTGAGAGTTAATTATTATTAGATTCACCATAAAAAAATGTTAGAATTAAATATAATATGAAAGTTTTAGATGCTAAACTAACCTAAATTTGTAAATTTGTTCCAATACATTAGCTTCAGGCCATTTTAAATCAAATTTCTCGATTATTAAATAAAATAAATCTTAATTTATTTTAAATACAATACATTATCAAATTACTTCATATAAGAGGGAAGAATTGCAACGGAGGGGGAAGATTTCGAATTGATTTTCTTCCCTGCATGCGCAAATCTTTTCTAATAATATAGATATATTATAAAATTTATGATTGAAATTTAAGAGGAAGAATTTCTTCTTCTTCTCTTTAATATATTTAAATTATAAAATAATTATTTAAAAGTAAAAGCAAAACTCAATATTTACAAAGTCAATAGGGAATAAATACCAAAATTATCGGTATTTAAGACTCTATCTTCAAATTAATAAAGGGCAAATGTCATAGAATTTAAAAAGACCAGGATTAGAATAAGAAATGACTGGAACTGTATATTCGGTTAGTGTAAATAAATAACAAATAATAGTTAATAAATAAAATAAATATATTTAATGGATGAAAATAATTTTTTGGATTCTCACAAAAATTTTCCATTTTGATAAATTAAGCTAAAATTTCGATTTATCCCCTTTAAATAAAAAAATTGTACCAACACTTCTTTTTATGCTATTTAATTATCACATTAATAATATTCAATGGAACTGTGGCATCGTAAATTATGATCAAGTTGACCGTGCGCATTGTAGTGTTTTTTTCTGTAATTTAAATAAACAGATTATTTCTTATCCCTAATCGAGTATTATTTTATAATCATTTCGCTATCACGGACATATATAATAGGAACAAAACAGAATTAACGTGATAAAGACATTATTGTAAAAAATTTTTTTTAACAATGGTGGATGTAGTCCAGTTTTATAATTATTTTATCTTTCACAATAGTTATTTATTTGAAGAATGAGGTTGGTGTGAATTTTAATTATAAAAAAATTATTTATTTTAATAATCTTTTTCGGCATCTGAAGGGAGATCCAAACTCAGCTGACATTTTGGATTAACTGCATGAAAGTTTTATTTTTACTTTTGAATAATTATTTTTTTTCAAATGTAATATATGAGTATTTTATCATATTATATAATTCAAATCAAGTCTATATGTCTTATCCACTTACAAGAATTTATTTTAAACTAGAGTTACAATTAATTTATTTCTGGTGCCCCCACCTCGTGGCCGAGGGTTAAAACTATTGGCAATGTCAATATTGCTAACCTTAAAAGCCAAGAGATGTGGGTTCGGATCCCAGGCAGTCCGATGAAAATTTATTTAAAGCAATTGAATACCAATTGATTTAAATAAATATGCCTGGATAACAAGTATCGTAAATAATAAATTGATAATGGTTTAAAAGTCTATATGGCCTCAGATGCCGAGAGACTATAGATTAAAAAAAAAAAAATTTTATTTCTGGTATATTCCTTTATTATTTATTATTTAATAACACCTACGTTTTAATATTATATTGAATAAAATGCAGCCATATTTAATCATCTTTATCCATATTGATATATTGTTTTTAACCCCTCATCCGACTGAAAAAATATTCTAGCTACGATCCTGTCCACTTTAATTATATTTTTGCAATATAAAATATAAAATATTCATCAACTGTATTTCTTGACACTTAATTGTAAGTTGAAAAAAACATTAGTGAATATTATATTGCAATTTGTCTATAAATAAATGTATTGTGATCATAATTACTGAAAAAGCCCGAAACGTTGACAATTAAAAATAAATGAATAAAAAAAAAAAAACTTTTATTTAATTTCTCTTCCAGAAAAAAAATATATTAATCAATTTCCTTAGAAGATTAATTAAATAAAAAAGTGTGTGATTAGTCGATTTATCCAATAATCGGCACATCACTATACATACTTTAAATAATAATTATTTTAAAGACTTGAGATATCTTACGATTCTGGTAAATTTATTTAAATAAGCGCATTTTAAAGGCGTATCTCCTATATGATTTTGCAAATGATAATTTGCCCCCTTTTCAATTAGATATTGAACTAAATTTAAATTGCCATAATAAGTTGTTGCAAAATGTAAAGGAGTATTTAGGAGTTCGTTAGTTGCATTAACATCCGCCCCCTTTTCAATTAAATATTTCGTAACATGCAAATGATTATTTGCTACAGCATGATGAAGCGGTGTACATTTATATTCTTCATTTTCAATTTTATTAATTAAACTAGAATCTTTTTTGAGCCAAAATTTTACAGCCGGCAATCTTCCAAATCTTGCGCTCTGCCAAATATTTTTAGTTTTTTCTGAACTTAGAAATATTAATTCTTTCTCCATTTCTATTTTTGCTTGGTTTTGTTTTCCTATAGCTTCCTCCACCTTCTCTTCTTTTTCTTCTTTATTAATAAACTCTTCACGCATATTCTTAACCAATTTCTTGAGAGCATCAATGTTATTTTGTAACTGAATATTCTAAAATTTTATATTTTTTTTAGAATAATAATTTTATTATAAAAATAACATTCGTACGTACCGTTTCAATTATGGCATTTATTTCTCCTTTTATCAATTTATATTCTTCTTTTAAATCGCTATTTTCTGATTCGAACTAAAAGAACAAAAAAATATTTGAAATAAAGGTGAAAACGAATGAAGCCAGCAAGGTTTTATTCTACTTTTAGACCTTATTTATTCACAAATTCATCGTCATCATGGTGGTTACTTAAAAACATAATTCAAATTTTTGTCAAATTTTATTTTGACATTTTTTTAATTATTAATTTATAGGTACCAAATTTCTACAATCTAATAAAAAGCTTAATCACGTACCAAAAAGAAGCATGGGATTTTTATGAATATTTGAGCTTAAGTGAAGATTGATATGAACTCAACCCATTAAATGACGTAACGTTTAACTCCCCCCAGAAAAATTTTGAGTTGATGGTCACGTGATCGGCCTTTTTGAAAAAAATATAGTGCACATTTACGGACTATATATGGTCAGGTCATTTGCAGTGATGGATTTACAATGTCGCAATATCGTTATTGCGAGGGGCCCCGAAGGAACAAAGGATATCACTCTGTTTAAGAGACCCACAAAAAATATATTGCCATAGGCCCCCACTAGTCATTTTGATAATTACATTAAATGACGAAAAGTATGGTCACAGTTTTGTTTTCATTATAAAGATTTTTTTAACTATCACGGGTTGCCTAGAAGCGGGTTGTTGTTCTGTCATACTCCAGTGCAATTGTCGTGGATGGATGAATGGGTTTGATCAAAATACATGACAGATGTGGGCCGAATATTTCGGGTGTCCATCCAGAAACAACTACTTAAATATACAGCTGGTTATCTTTTTTCAAAGATTTTGAATTTGAATTGATTTCGAAATCAACCTTCACACAAAATGATTTTATTCATACACACTCACTCCATGTGGGGAGAGGGATCTCGGAAATACAAAATTTTTTATTATAAGGCTCTCGATATCTCTGTAATTGGATTTGCCTACTCTTTTGGAAATAAAATATAATTTTTATAAAAATTATAGGAATAGTTTAGAGATATCAGTTCCCTACCAAAAGTTTATCGTATTTATATCTAAAGCTATATATATTCTTTGACGAGACGGTTGGTTATTTTGTGTCCATGTCAGATTTGGATATTTA
This sequence comes from Anisolabis maritima, assembly GCA_010014785.2. Classification (NCBI taxonomy): domain Eukaryota; kingdom Metazoa; phylum Arthropoda; class Insecta; order Dermaptera; family Anisolabididae; genus Anisolabis; species Anisolabis maritima. The sequence continues at coordinate 7,956 of JAAAKE020002510.1, forward strand.
GATATGTTATTTGGTTCGCCAAAATTTTCTTTTTTTACCCCTCCGTCCCCTATTTGGGAATCTCTGACCTCGGAGATATTTTTTCTTACTTGTTTAATATTTACATCGAAAAAAGTTTTAAGTCCAGACATTTCATTATCAAGATTTTTTCTAACTTCTTGAATCTAAAAAAAAAATTTATATTTATTGAGAAGATTAGGTATGAATAAATAAAAGATTAAATAATAAAATAGGATTGCTTATTTTACCATTATATTTTGAGAATTTGAAATATTTAATAAATCTTTATTTTTTACTTCTGATTCTTTGATTTTTATTTTCTAAAAAAAAAAAAAAAAAAATTATTTCTTTTATTTTTAAAGAAGGGATTTATTAAGAATTAAAAAGAGAAAATATGTCATAAATCTGCAATAAGATCTTTGACTATGAATGAATGATTGTTGTTAATATTTTAACATATTATTCCTCTATGATTTTTAAAATGTTTTTTTTTTATAAGAGCTTTTCTTAATTCCTCACCACCCCGCCTGTTTCTGGCTCTTTTTTACCAATTCGCAGAGCATTATATGAGAGTAGAAGGCTCTCTCTTTCTTCGAATCTAGAGAAAAGAAATCAAACGATCCTACTGCTTTTACTCGGAGATATTTCGCCTTATATTGAATTTTTTGCCCACTCTTAAAGGAATATAAAAGCGAGTGTGACATCCATTAACAAGTTAAATGATGTCTCCTGGCTTTTCCATAAAACATCGCGCTTGATCAAGTTACACTCGACTTCAGGTCTGCGAATAAAAAGATCTAAAGATTCGGCTGGTTTCTTTTCTCTATTTCAAAAACTAATAAAAACTTGGCACTTACGATTAATTCATCACGGGCGTATTCAAATTTCATTTGAGCAATAGCTCTTTCTCTTTCTGATTTGACTCTTTCGAAATATTGAAGTGATAGAGATTTTGATAAACTCTCAGACATTGCAAAAGGATTTCTGGAAAAATCAATCATTTTTTTAATGATATATTTATATATGCTAAATTAAAAAGCTAATATAAGGTGAAAATGAAAAGAAAAAGATCAGAGGATCTCAGTTTGGGTTTGGAAGAAAATGTCTATCAATTATTTAAGAGAGATAAAGAGAGAGAGAGAGAGAGAGAGACAAAGGCAACTTCCTATGAAATATTTTAAATAAAAATAAATAAATCCAAATCCTCGTTAACTAAGTCCAATCAAACACAAATACAAATTTACATAACACAAAACAACAAATACAAAAAATTTGACCTAATTGATTGCATTTATGGAAAGAAATTATGAGTTTTTATAAATTTGTTGTTATGCTTTGATTCCTAAATGAACAAAAAAATAAAAATTTTATCCTTACCTTTTGGATTATAAAATTGAAAATAAAATATAAAAAAGAATTTGAAAAAATAATAATCTTATCTTTCTCTGTTTCTCTCAATTATCTTATCATAAATGAAAATTGTTTATTTTATACAAATTGGAAAACAGGGAATCTTCTTAATTCGTCTAGTGTTACCAAATTAGATAAACCAAAGTCATTCTGAAAATCCCAGAGACGGCAAGGCATTGACTAATGAACAAAAAACTATTATTTTTTTTTTTGTCCAATTGAAAGAAATCTTCAAAGAGCACTCTGGTGGTGAAGCTAAATATCAACGTCTCATTGCCAGCCATGTTTAGAACGTGAGGAATAGATAGCTTCACGAACCCAACGGAAGGGCTAAGCTTCCCGTCGGGAGCGTGAACAATTTATTTAAGCTAAATTGGTAACCAATTTAAATAAATAAAGACGGAGTCTAAATAGCCTATAAATTGATTTACATTAATAATTAATATCTCCATTATTATTGGGGTAATTAAAACGCAATTTCATGGGAATAAAGATAATGAAATGGACAATGTAATTATATATAGAGAAATAATAAATAAATAAGAAAAAATATAAAAAGAAATCTCAGGTTTTAATTAATTAATAACTCCTTAACTAGATAATGTGCCCTAACGAAATTTTGTAGGAATATTCTTTATTGAATTCTGAATCCAATGATATGTCGTTTATTAAGGTAGTCCCCGTAAGAGGGAGTGAGCCGTAAAATTGTCAGCTACTATAAAGAAATTTATAACTTTCGCAAAAGAGGATAGGATGATTATTTACTTCTGACTCTCATACAATTAATGCTGGACACCCCACACAATTTCTTATGTACATCCATAATCTCATGACAGTGACCTCCAATTCCATTCATTATTTTGCATTATTTGCACTCAATTAGATCAAGGCAAAGGGAGTTTTTTCTACGCTCAGTCGCTTCTTAAATAAAAGGGGATCCCGTAACCACGTCAACTTTAACTCTAAGAAAACACAATGTCAAGTCATGGACAAATCTGAGCCTTATATAGGGTTAGTAGTTGGTGAGGAGTGAAATACTGTTTGATCTGAAGAGGAAACAAAACTCCCTAACGACCGCAGAAATATGGTCATTCCGAAACAATCGTTACACCCAGAACAGAAAGCGTGTCTAAAAAATAAATATTTGTTTATTTTTACCTCATATTTAAGAATTTTAATGAATTATAAAAAGAAAGAAATGGGTATAATTTAAATATAAAATTATCAAGAAATAGATGAAAATAAAGATATATTGGATAAGCTGATAAAATTATATTTATCTACCCTCTCCTTGCCGGGGAATCTTCTCGAGAGGATTTGATTACGGCTTGAGAAGTGGCGAATCCTCACCATTCAATTTTTTTTCTTTTCACCGCCTCATTACATTCTATCAATTTATATATATATATTTTTTTTATTTCTAATATTTTTCTAAATTCTTCCACTTAACATTCAATTTATTATTATTTTATTTTTTTTTATTTATTATTCAGCAAGTAGATCACTCTCCCTGGGTCTGCATTCCCTAGTATCAGAATTAAGTGCGATATTTATATATCCCCCCTTGTCGATATCTGTGTGACCGAAAAAATATAAAAAAATACAAAATACACTTATTGGGGATGTATGAAAAAATGTCACTGGTAACCATCCACGTAATCACCAAATGTGAGCCCCTGAACGTCGAATAAATATACGTAGCCATAAATAATTTGATTAATGTCTGTCTCTAATGTCTCAGTTGCGAAAAACAATAAAAAAAAAGGATATTTAAAAAAAAATATAAAAATTTTGCTATACTAATTTAGTAACATCATCCAGGTTAAAAATAAAATTATCTAAAATTTGTTTTTTTTTTCCCCAGTTACTTAATCATTAAGCTCTGAATGTCAAGGTCGTAATCATTTGAGCG
>JAAAKE020002521.1:0-11276 GCA_010014785.2 Anisolabis maritima
CCAGGAGTAAACGACGCATTAGCCATCCCGACATTCGCCTTAAGCTGTTAAGGAAAACCTGGCCAAAACCTTAACAAAAAAACAACAGATTAAAAACAAAATAGTTGTGTCTCATTCCCCGGTCAAAACTCGCCGTCCATCAAAACATTCCAAACGTACCAACATAAACACAAAACATATCTTACGTCTGTTACCAATAGAATCTAATTCTAACTCCTACGTCATATTGAATACTATTTAATTCCATTATTGCATAAATATATATAGAATGTGAAAAGGGCATGAGTGACCGAAAGATAAAAAGTCATAATGTTTCGGTTATTTTTTAAAACCAGAATCCAGAAATTAATAATTATGTTTATTGTAAATATTTTAATGTCAACATATGTTTAGCTGGTGGTTACGGACAAATATCCAGTCGAGCTTCATTATGTCTCGCATTTGGATCAAGTATGGGTGCTTAATTGGCGTAGTGATAGAAACGAAGGTACAAAAACAATCCAAGTGATCAGAGATGCAGCTCAGAAACGAAAACATCACACCGTCCATCCAGAGCCAATTGATGGACAATTCGATCTTGTACGAGGACTCTTCTTACCACATGAACAGGTTAGCTTTCAAATAAAAACTTAATTTTTAGTATTTTAAAAAAGAATTTTTTCTCATTCTTTCAGGATATGAGCCATATGTTTAAATATGGCTATGTAACACACACCAAACAACGTGGGCTTTATAAACTCGATTTGGCTAATATGCGTTACGTGCGCACCATTGATTTAACTTCATATAATTGTATACCTAATCACCTACAATTCTCGGCTCTTTGTAAGTTGATTTTAATACCATATACAATTTAGTTCCTCTTTTTCGTAGATAGTATAACTAGTACTATTAGACGATAATGGATATGTGAATATGAATAAATTTAATATATATAAAAATAATTTTCCTGCGAATTAATAAAATTTATGAAAGTTGGTTAATAATTGTTTTTGTTCCTCAATCACCTCAGTCCAGAAACGTAGCTAAAATTATTGTTTCGTGGGGGAGGGGAGAATATTTTTATTTATTGAATGGTTATTAGACGTTTAGATTTCTTTTTTATAAATGGTTCTAATTAGAAATTTAATTGTAATTTTATGTTTTTTACTGCTACTTTTGAGACTGGAACCCCTTGCCCCCCTCTTCACTCAAACACGCTCTGCCTGAGGTTTTACATATATTTAGATATAGGGAACTCATATTTTATTGATATATTTGATATAAAAAAATGTAAATAAAATGGAATATTTCTATTTATTATAATATAAAAAATTTATTATTTCTAACATTGGACATTGGGATATATGAAAAGAAAAAGAATATATCTTTTTATAGTCCTTCGTTATGTTTTACAGATAATAATAAAGTATCCCAAGTAAGCATTCTTAAAAAAAAAGTTTTACTCCTTTAGGGTTTATTGTTATGTTATATCGTCCTCTATATTTTATAGTAATATATCTTAAAAGACAGAATATACCAGATGATATAAAGACAAATTTACTTTTATATATCATCTGATCGTAATATTAAATCTACTTTTTATTTAGTTATTTATTAAGTATTCTCAAAACTAAAATCCTTAAATAAGGGAGGAGTTCCTTCATTGGGGCTAGTTACGCTATATGAGAAGGGAGGGTAAAATACTTTCGAACTTCCTTATTTTTAAATTTTTAAATTAATCTCAAATATGCAAGATGAAAAGTGACTGAAAATCCATACACGAAGGGATATCGATTTATATGATAATGTTTTTTTATTTATATATAGATGGTTTTGTGGTTGCCGAATGTGAAGATCCCCTCGGGCATGATTCCGGACAGCTCATCTTGGATTACTTAACAGACACTGTCGTTTCTCATAAACCAGATCTTCTTGGACGCCCTTATATTTCTCCAAATTCAAGAACGATTGTCACTCTTGATAGAGATCGAATTGGCGTTACTTTGGTTGTACAGGAAATTCAAGGCAAGTTAATAAATATTAAATAATTTTTATTATTTATTTATAGATCTCTTTTTTTTAAATTAAATACAGTGGTATATTCAATGTCTACTTATCCATAGGGCTATAACCCTAGGGCGCCGATCAATAAATATAAAATGTATAAGAATTTTTAAAAAATAGAAAAAATTAATTTCTTGTTTAATATAAAATATTGAATTAAAAAATGTTTAAATTCATATCTATTCGTTTTATTCTATAGTTTCTTGTTTAATTAAAAAATTTATTATATCTATTTAAAATAATATTACAAAAAATTATATTATATTATAAATTCAATAAAACAAATATTATATGAGGGTTTATATTAAAAATTTAAAAGTAAATATTATATCCTATTTATTCCATTATGCCTATCCTATAATACCTATTAACAATAATCTAATCGAAAAGCAATTTGATAATCATAGAAAATTCCAATTTAGTATTAAAGGGCGCTTCAGGTTCTTAGTCCTGGGCTCAGGAAGGTTATACTCACTAAATTATTCTCACAATTTGATTTCATATATTTTTTTTCTTTTTCAGAATCAGGTCTGAAATTCCTTTTTGATGTGAAGACCACACTAAATATAAGTGACATCGCATTTTATCCATCTCAAACTACTCATGGTTATGATCTCTACGCCAGCGCTTCAGATAAAGAAGATATTTTATTTTTAAATCTGGTCACTGGTAAGGAGCTTGGAATTTGAGTATTTTAAAATAAAGAGGGCAACAAAATTTATCTCTTATTTTGCAATTGAATTTTTATTGTTGTACGAAAATTTAAACCTTTTTTTCTACGCTATTGATTTATCTTGCAAAAGGCGTACGAAATACATCATTTATTCTATTTTCATAAGATAACAATAATAACAACTTAATCATTGATGGATTAAGCATTACTTTTACCACTAATTTTATTGTTTTTATAATATCTCTATTTAAGATAACTTCAGTACTGGGCTCTCGGCAGAGGGGCAGGAGTTAGTTAGTGGGAGTAAGTAGCCATAGGTTTTTGTGAAAATATGACAACATGTGTGGTTACCGATTCCCCACCTCAACATGCTCAAAACTCAAGTTTCATTGAAAAGAGTATAGTATAAGAACGAGAAATTCCTATTATTTTCTTCCAAATTGCGTAGGGATTTGAAAACTGCCCTTGGCACTTGTTTTAGGACCGGTTGTTTCATTTGATATATTGTTACCTAGCTAACTAACTAGTTATATATTGTATATATGAAACAATAAGCTCTTAATGGATTAATCACTATTATAATATAAAAGGTAGTCTCTAATCGAGTGGTTCCCAACCTTCTTCCTTTTATTCTATTCTCACCAAGCAAGAAGGTTGCACTAATAAAAAATAATAATAAATAGTAGGAATGAATAGTTTGTTTTTTTAATTATTACTTTTAGTGCCAACTTCTGTTAACATAAATAATATATTAAAAAAAAATAATAAAACATAAAAAAGAAAATTATTTTATTAAGAATATCGATTCCCTGAAACGCTAAAATTCCCTCTGGTTGGGAACCTCTGCTCTAAACAGTCCGGTTTAATAAAATTTATTATTCTAAATAGATTTAAAAATATTTTTCAGGTAAAGTAGAAATGATGACTGGCGTGGGCAAAGCTATGCATCCTTCATTAGCTGAGTGGAATGCTCCAAATCGGCCAATTGTGGCATCTGGTGTTTTCGGACACTACATGGTCACATCTGCCAACGAGGCCCTATTTGTAATTAATGGTCAAACAAGGACCGTCAACTGTGAGATCGGAGGTTTAATCCATCCACGCACCATCGTCTGGGTCACAATGCAGCTACAATAAAATATTTTCAAGCTTCAAGATTCATTTATTTGTACGTTCTAACTTCTTAACTTAATCGGTGACTGTATTATCTATTCATTCTTTATATTTTTAATAATAGAGTTCCCATGGAAAACAGCCCACGGAGACTGCTCAATTGTGTACAGTACCATTATAAGTTAATTAAATGTAAAACCAACAGGGATGTGAATGGGTAATTTATCAAAGAAATAGTTTTTAAAAAATAAATTTTTTTTTTTATAGTTTAATTTGAAAGTGTGGTGTTAACCAAATTAAAATAAAAATATATAATAAAATAAGAATAGTACAACTAGTAACAAGTGTAAATATTTTAGAAATGTACATCTCATCTTCTTTCCAGCAAATTTTATTCTTTAAACGGGCGTTTACACATATATAGATTAACTTGCGCGAGTAGAGAATTGTATGAAAGTTTACACAAACAATGTATGTTTAGTTTATCCCTTCATTTAAATTAAAATTTATCTACTCCGCAGTTCGAATATGGAATCTGAATTGATGCTCTACCAGTTGTGCTAGCGATTCATGCAATAGTCGTGTCGGACTGGCAATTAAAAATCCGGGCTTTAATAAAATAATTAATTATATATCAGTGCATATTTATTATTTAAATCCTTTCAAAAATTGTTATAATTATTAATATAATTAATAAATGTTGATAATAAAAGTTCTTCTTCAGATTGTACTAACATAGTTGGTTGCTGAAAGATAGACAAACAATTTACTAATGTATATTTTGATTAATTGTTCTGCTCAAGAGCAAGCCATGTATGATCAGTTCTTAATCATTTAGTAATTGCGCATGCATCAAAAAATATCAGTTGGTCTGGTGAACCTGGCCGGGGAGAAGAATATCAGCCACCAAGATCTATGTTATAAAGCAAGGCCAAACTGTTGAATCTCGGATGGGTGACACCAAGGGACAAGACTTTGCAACGACCTCTGGAAGCAATCCACAATAAATATTTATGAAAATTTGCAGTTGTCAAGAGTATAGTAATATAGAGTAAAAAAAGGTGGTTATTTATTTTAGTTGTCGATCTTCTAGAAACCAAAATGAATTAATTTATGCTCTCAATGATACATGTTGATTTTGCAATATAAGCACATTGGCCAAAAAAGAAACACAGAGAGCTCTAGAACTATCTATGTCAGCATGGTTGTTGCTTCCCATAAAGAAAGTATAGGCGTAAGCGTTCGTGGAAACTTTAGCTGAAAAGCTTGATTTCATGCTGTTAGATTCAGGATTACCCATGCATTTTTCTATCGTAATTTATCTATACATGCGTAAAGGCCCCATAAGTGTAATAATAGCAAAGTGAATAATTAGTTAAACCTGATTCGTAGAAATTAGATTTTTATAATTTAATAATAATAGTATAAAAAATAATTAAATGAAATTTGTAAAAATAAAAAAAATCTATTTTACTTAAGAAATTAAAAATAAATTATAAAAAAATAAATTACCAATAACATTACATCCCTGACCAAAATATTTATAAATGTTAAAACAAAACAAAAAAAAAGCGAGATAATTAAAATTGCATATCTTGTAAAAACAATTAGAGATAAATTGGCATGCTTCCGAATTTATAAGAATTAAAAGTAAAAAATAATAATAATAATAACCATGCATTATTTTTGCAAAAATTTACTAACTGACAAATAAAAAGTTAGACTTATTCTAATTGATATAAAACAAAACAAAAAAAAAAATAAATGTTTTTTGATCTATGGAGTATCCATGTTGCCTTTTTAACAAATTCTATTAATAAGCTTCACTTAGTAATTTTAGAAACACGCTAAGTCACTGGATAAATAATTTGTGAATTTGTTATAAAGACCCAGAGAAGAAAAATTTTATTTATCAAATATCTCTCTTAAATAATCCTTGTGTATGTTGATGGTTCTCCTAAAATTTATTTATTATTACTTTATATTCTAGATGTAAAATGAGATATTTTAAATCTAAATGTACTAAAATCACCTCTTTATGAATTGTTGATTAGTTTTTTTATATATAATTTTTTCCATATTCCTTTGGAATTTCTTTATTTCATTTTTTTTTGTTTTATAAAGGATAGGGCACGCTACACGGACTGGCTGATATGGACCAGGTGAAGGTGCCTAAATTATTAACATGATTGGTCATGGGCGAATCCAGCAGGTTATTCGTCCGGTCCATTTGGTGAAGTGTGCCAGCCACATTAAAAAAATATATTTTTTTTTTAAATTTAAACCGAAAATGTGAGTTTTCCTAATTCTTATAAAATGGTATTTTTCTACTTTAATTTGATTTGAATTGTAATTTATAATATTGAGTTTTTGTATTTAAAAAAAAAAAAAAACAATACAATTTAAAATGGAATTTCGAATGAATTATTATTACCCATAAAAATGAGGTTTTTCCTAAATATGAAATATATATATTATTGTAATTAATTAATTAAAAAGTAAAAATCAAAATATTTAGATACAAAATGTGTCATAAATCACCGTATGCTACTAAAAATTATATTAATAAAAATAATTACAAAAAAAAATCCCCCTCCTCTCCCTAACCCCACCTCGTGGCCGAGAAGTTAGAAATATTGACATTGTCAGTATTGATAAGCTTAAAAGCCAAGGGGTGTAGGTTCGGATCCTAGGCAGTCCGATGAAAATTTTTTTAAATCTATAGGATACCAATTGATAAAATTAAATATGCCTGAATAATAATATATCGTCATTAAAATAAATTTGTAATTGTTTAATGTATATATGGCCGAATAGACGTAAAAAAATTTAGTAGTCAAGGAACAATTACAAAAAAAATTATTTTGTACCACCAAACAAAAGTCCTGGTGGCCTCGCTATGAAATGTTTTGAATGACCAAGAAAACACCAGGGAATTTGGATGAAATTGTTTTTATTCTCTATTTAATATAACTTCAGTACGTTAAGGCGTAGAGTGGAGGGGGGAGACGGTAAGGGCAAAAGAATGAAGAACCATTTAGGGAGGGAATTGGACAAAGCCGTTGCTATGGTCACCACCTCGGCTGCCAGATTTCCACATTTTGGCAGCGTTCTCCTGCTTCTAGAGATATACAACACTGGCAATGCAGTTATCTGCCCTCCCCTTCTACCCGGACCACAATAGTGAAGTTATATTAAATTTAAGTTTTAAATTTTTAAATGCATTTAATTTTAAGGACCCAGCTTTCGCGATCTAAATTAAAGTAATTTCTCGAGCCATTAATTAATAAAATAAAGGTTTACTTTAGACCATATAGCAAAATCATATGTGACAATTCGATCTATTTTATATTATATATTAAATATTCTTCATATAGAAAAATTAATAAAGAAAGATTTAGGATTTATAATCGTTAATTGGTTATAAGTAAGATCAAGAGAAAATATAAATTTAAACAGATCTGGAAGAGATTTAAACGATTAAAACTCAGATTTAAAGCACCAAATGTTGAAGGTAATTCATTAAAGGCATCCCATGGAAAAGGGCTTATTTGATTACTAGCTAAATATAGAGAGTTTAAATTATTTAAACCAGAAAAATCTTCTTTCTTTAGTGATTTTAAGCGAGTACCTCTTAAAGATTATCCAATTGATAAAAGGACTATTTAAAGAATGAATAGGATTTGAGTCTAGTTATAATGTATAATAATTATCCAATCTATAAATCGTCTTCAATAGAATTATTAGATAGATATACAAAGTCAAGATTTTTTTAAACCTTATGGAATTGATTTTAAATTATTTAGCGTTAAATGTAAACCTCTTGATTTAAGAAGTTCAAAGAATGTTTCAGCAGTTATTTCAGAAATATTATTATTAAAATTTCTAAGTTGATGTTTTTTTTCATTAAAAATCGAAATATAAATTTCTTTTATATTATTGTTAGAAAGACTAAAATTTTTAAAATTTTTTTAAATCTCACAATTAATTGCTCAATGTTATTATTATCTAAATATAAAATTTGTAAATGTTTTGAATACTTCAGAAAAGTCCATGCAACTTTTATTTGATTATCTTTTAAAGAAGAATTAATTCTTTGTTCAATTCTAAAATATTTTCCGGCAATGTTTTTATTCAAGGACTAAAAATTTAAGTAATGTATTATTTTTAAATATATTTTCTGATCGTTCTTTAATTATATTGCTACCCAAATTTAATTTTTCAAGATGAATATTATGTGAAAGACATAAATCATGATGCGTTAATTTATTGAATCCAACATCTAACGATTTTAAATCATTTAAGCTCACTATAATTTAACAATTAATTTCTCCAATATTACTAAAATATAAATTAAATTTTTAACACTACTAATAATATTTTCAATGAAAGCTCCTCTAAGGAAACGACGTGTTATACAGATCAGATTATTGTGCTAAAGATCCAGGTATATATATCTATTTATTTCAATTGGTATCTAATTGATATAAATATATTTTCATCGGATTGCCTGGGATCCGAACACTCCTTGGCTTTTAAAGTTATCAATACTGACAATGTCAATATTTTTAATTTCCCGATCATGGGGGGAGGGGGGGGGGTGGAGAGGTATTTGTTAGTAAGATAAATGTAAAATTTCGCGTTGTTATCAGAGGGGGAGGTCTTGCTTCTTGATCCAAAGGTCAGGGGTTCTCTTCCCGTCCCAAGCGACAAAATTTTATTTAAATTATATTGAGTACCAATTAGTCTAAATAAATATGGACGGAGTTTAAATAGCCTCAGATGCCGAAAAAGATTTTTAAAAAAATTTGTGTTATTAGTTACTTTTCAAAAATTGGCGCTAATATTATACCAACATTAAATTTTGACAGGATACTTATTTTCTTAAGTTGGCATAAACTTGTTTCGTGCTTTTTGTCGTTTTAGATTTTGCTACATTTTTTAAAATTATACAAAATGAAATTTTTTACTCCATTATTTAATAAGAGAATAAATTTAGTTTCGAAATTATTTCAACCTTTAAATGTTATTTTGAAAAATCCTGAAGGTAGACTTAAAAATGAACAATTATCTAAAAGCCAAAAGGTAAGTAAAATTTTAATAGGTTAAGTAGTAAATGACAAGTGAATACAGATATTTTCCAATAATTTCTAATAGAACTTTATTAATTGTCATCAATCATTTAAATATATATTTGCATTTGAGATATATTTTTTATTAAAAAAGCCTTTTAATTTTTGTAAAGAAATACAACTATACATTTTTCTTCTAATATTCAGACTAATTTATTTTTTTGCTTTTAAGCAGGGAAGATAACATGTATAAGAGAAGATGCAGAATAATTCAATTATAAAGAAAATCAAGATACTTTAAGATTGATTTGCAATAAGATTTTTTTTTCAAAAAAAGAAACAAAGGAGTCAAAAAAATCCAAGAATTCCCTAATGATGTTTTTGTATAATTAAATGAAGGAATATTTTTACACACACACACACACATATATATATATTCGGAATATATAAAGTTTTATGTCCATCAAAAAAGTATTGTGTCAGAGGTGTGATAATTTATCAAACACATTGGATTTATCATTGATAATTTTATCTTATATATACATTTAATATACTATAATCATTATTTCCAATGATAAATTTTGTTGGTAACAATAAATGATTACATTTCTAACTTAATAATTTTTTCCATGGTGGTACAATTCAACAAACAATTTCGTTCTGTAATCTACTATTCCCATAGACGTATATATGTATATATATATTTCGTTTAACCAAAAATGTACAGTTTCCTCATAATAATATATTATTATATAAAATGTCGACTCTAGAGCCACTTTTTAATATTACAAACAATTTTAACTTAAATATTTCGACAATGCCGCAATTAATACAGCAATATTGCAATTTACTATTACAATATTAGTGTTGTATAACAGTTTTTTAAGTCTTTTTTGGCATCTGAGACCATTTACACTCCGTCCTTATTTATTTAAATTAATTGGTATATAATATAATTTAAATAAATTTTATATTTTTACAAAATTGCTGTAATATTGATTTGTATAATAATATAAAGCAATATATCTCTATTATTTCTATTATTGTTCAACAAGTGGGTTGTAATAGAGTATTACTGCAATTTTCTTTGAAAAGATATTTATTTAGCAATCATCATCTAGTTACAAATAAAACAAATTGGTTTTTTTTAATAAATAAAATTTTATTTTTCAGTTGATGCTTGAATTAGGAATCATACGATCTGGAACAACTGGCTCTTTTTGTATATTACCTCTTGGAGAAAGATCACTTAAAAAACTTATCGATTTAGTAGATTATGAGATGAAAGAGATTGGAGCACAAAAACTTATTATGCCATTATTAACATTAGGAGAGCTATGGAAACAAACTGGTAATTTATACAGTATTACATTATTTCCAATAATGAGAACTTATTTATAAATTTTATTCAAAAGGTCGTTGGGAATCTGCAAAAGCAGAATTATTCACATTAACAGATAGACATAAGAGAGAATATATTCTTAGTCCTGTAAGTATTCTAATTAAAAAGTATTTCAATTCCAAAAAGATCCCATTTTAAGTTTTTGGTTTTTCAAATGTTTCTTCAAATTTTTAAAATTTATTTTCTTACATTACACCATTCGTACATAAGTTTTTTTGGAGAAAAATTTACTAACCTAATTTTTTAAATAAATTTACAATAATAGTACATAGTTTTTAATTTCCTTATTTTAGACATCAAAAATTCTCATGATCCTGATTGTTCCATCCTCTGAGAACTAGAAGTCTTAATTAATTAGTAATAAATTGTAATAATTTAGCACGTTCTTAATTAATGTTATTAATGTTTATTAAAATTTATTACCTTTTATAAAGAGAGCCTATAGCTTTGTACCAATTCTGAAAACAACCTTTGTGTTCTTTTACAATGTATGGTCATTTTGAGTTAGCATTATTTGTTCAGTAATTTTAAAGTACTGCCAAAATATGAAATGGTGCAGTGTCAATATTAATAATTTAGTTTATTTTAAAATAAAATAATTTATAGAATAGTCATAGAAAATATAAAATTGAAAAAATTTTCCAGTTGGCGGTTGCAAGTCGAGATCCTATTCGATACTTAGTGCCGATATTTGTTTATTACTGTTTATTTATTTATTGGAAAAAGTTATAATAGTGCTTGCTGTTAATACATGTTGATTATTTTACTCAATATGATATATATATATATAACATTAGGAGAGGGATATATATGGAAACATATATATATATATATATATTTGGAATAATGTTTTCCCGGGTTGGTCCGCGTTGATTGTTGAGATTAACTCCAAGATCCAAACCACCGCCACATCCACATCCACCGACCAAACTTGGGGACTAGCAAGATTGCGACCCCGAAAACAAAAACA
>JAAAKE020002554.1:0-11275 GCA_010014785.2 Anisolabis maritima
CAAAAGAACCTATGCTATGTAGCCAAACAACAATCTAAACAAAGTAATCTAAAATTTAAAAATCTAATTATAATTTCGACTAAGTTGCACGTATTCGCTATTTTGATCGATATCACCTAAACTGTTGAAGGTTGAACAAAATCCTTTACCACATATGTGAGATTAGCAAAAAGTCCAATTTTTAAAAATATGAATTTCTTGTAAGGGGGACACAAAAATAAATTAGCAAAAGTGAAAAACACTTATTTTCAAATTATATGCAAATGAAAATAAAAGGGAAACCAAGTTTGATTAATATATCCATGAAAATTCATTTGGCCTATTTTATTTTTTATCTTATTATTAAGGTCAATGATTTTTTTTTTTATTATATAAACATTTCAATAATTTAACAAATATTAGGATTAAATATACATTTTGTAAAAAATTTTCCTTTATTATCGTTCTTCAAAGCTAATCGAGGAAAATTAAAAATATGTAATTAATATAGTTCTTAATTAACTGTTTTGTGAGTATTTCATTCTCCTATATGACCACTGCTTAATGAAGATGAAGATGTCTGGAGTCGAAAAGTTAGAGGAGTAATAATAAATTCCCTTGCTACTTAATAAACTTTTATGAATGTTAAGGAAAAACCAAATCTAAAGCAGAACAGTCAACTTTTTTTTTAACTTTAATATCCTAGATAAAGTATGCGTTTTGCAACTTATTTTTCTTGGAAAAATGTTTTAAAACAATTTTTATTCTTTGTCATTACAAAATCATGTATTCAAATTCTAACCCATATCATGATAAGCTAGAGATATGAAATGAAATTTTGTATAGAGATCCACATCCTATGATAATATAATTTCCATAATTCGAATTTGAGGGATGGAGGTGCAAAAAATTGTGTCAAGAAGTTTTAAATATTTCCAACATTTTTTTTAAGGGAAAAAATAGCAGAATTTTCTTAAATGCAATTTATTTTATATAAAAAAAAACAATTATTCTAGGAGAATGTTTATAGAAATCCTTGCCATCTGTAAATATAGTGAAACAGCAGTCAAAAGAATAAATTTTTTACAAGATTTAAATATCATTTATCTCTAAAATAATTAAAATATAATTTGTTACTACTATGTTTGTGATACATATTTTTACAATTTCAATATCTTTATCTCGATTAAATATGTGCATGTGTTTCAAAGTACAACTAGTACTAAAAAATAGAAATCTATAGGAGAAATCAACAAAAAAGACACACAATAAAACAAAGAAAATTATTTTGTTTTTCAAAATCATATTAAATATAATTTAATATTAATCTATGGATGATCTATTTTGATATAAAAATTAATGTCTAGATGTACACAGATGCACCTGACAACCTGAAAGTTTATTTTGTAAGGACACTGATATTTATATTATTTAAGAAGAAAAAAAATCTAGAATATATTTTAATTTTTTTATATTTATATTATTTTTATGACAAAAATTTTTTAATAATAAAATGTTTGTCTGGCCATAAGTCCTGATGAAGAGCCCTCGAAACATTGACAAATAAGATTATTTTTTCTTCACTCCTGGTTGCCCGTCCATTCTCTCTGCAATTGATCCAGCCATCTATATCTAGTTACAATTATTTATCCAACTCAAGGCGACCTGGGAGGAAGTCTCCCCACATCCTCCACTTTTACTACGCCCCTGGGTGTTTAGCGTTTCTTAACCAATGCGGAAAATTAACTGCTTTTCTTTTTTAAATTATTTACCTTTTATCGCGAATATTTTTTATAAAATATGATTAAGGATAAGTGGAGAAGGTGGGGGAGGAGGGAGAGGGGAGAGGACACAATGCATTTGGCCCATTTTGTTCAAGATTCGATAGATTCGAAATGTCTCTAGAACTTCAAAATTCTAATTTCAAGTTTAGTTAAATTTTAATGGATATTCATTCACAAAGATCTTTAAATTTTAATTAAAAAGTTTTAAAAAAATATTCTCTAGAATGAAAAATGATATAAAGAATTTATTGTTATTTAAATAAAAGTGTGTTTATATATTATTAGATAAATAATTAATAAAATATGAATGTGATAAAAAAAAAAATTGGTTAATATTATAATTATTAATTCATAGAAAATGATTTATTTACATTTGTTTTTTTTAAACGTTTTCATTTTTAAGAAATCTTACACTAGTAGGTAGGCTTACAAGTTAGATAAGATTACTATCTTTATGATGGTGTCGGGTGATAATGAAAAGTTTAAATACTAATACTTTATTTTTTATTTGAATATTTTCTATAAATGATTTTAAAACAAATAAGGCCCATTATTTTTAATCATAATTTATGTATAGAGCAAAACAAACATTTGGAAAGCATAATTGTCACAAAGGGATGGGTCCAAGAGACATTTAAAGTGGAAATAAGTGCAGTAAAAGATATGCATGAAATGGTGGCAGAGCAACATTATAATAGACTAACATATATGAAATATAAAAACTAACATATACTATATTATAAAGAAAATTTAATTATTTCAAACTGGAAATAATATAAAACAGCAATTTACTCAAAACTCTGAATGTCTCTTGTGCCCCTTTGGAGATAACCCAGTCAATTTATAAAGAAAGAAGAGAAATGATTGGCCATGTTTCCCAGGAACTAGTCTCACACTGTTCGGAGGATTTTTATTGGTCAGGAGCCGAATACTTCTCCCAAAGCAATATTTACTGGGGATTTCATACTAAAATTGGTTTGTGCCTTCCACGAAATGGGCAGATATTATGTTGGCCGGAGAGGAGGGATCAGAAAAAAGTATTTGTACCATACTAATCATTTTTTTTAATTATTTTTTTTTGTCTTGTTAACTCGCTATTATGTATTATGTATTGAATTGTATTGTATTTATTTAATGTGGAAATCTTAATATTGATCAAAAGAGAAGATCCAGCATATTATCACCTTGATCATTTGTTTATTACCAGGTTTAAGCAGGCTTAAGAGAGCGATTCATATTCTAAGTCTTAAGAGACAACTTCTGAAGTCTTTCTTAGAAATAAAAGACGACAAAGCTTTGTAAGTTAGTGAGATTATAAAATGTCATTAAATTCTTTTTCAAAGCAAATTGAAAAAAAAATACCTTGATATCTTTTTAAAAGCTTTTGAACTTGTTAATTAGATTTTAAATTGTAATCAAAACAGATTTTAAGAAAAATATTTATTAATATTTGTAAACTTTTAAACAAATAAATTTATTTGTAAATATCTTTTGATAGAAATCATTAGAGCGAAATATTTGTTAATTTTCATCCTTTCATAGCTTTTAATTTAGTTTATTTTAATGCTTTTACTAAAAGAAGGTTTAGCAAAAATAAATTTTTTATAAAATGAAATTGAAAAATGATTTTTACGCTATTTCTAAAATGAAAGGTATATGTTTAAATACCCTTCTGTTTGTGTTTATAAATGGATCAAATTTTACAAAGGTGTGTGTCATTCAAGCGAGGTGAATATTGTAGATCAAAATAATTAATCCTCTTAAAAATGTGAAAAAACAAGGTACAGATAAAAATTTTTCTTTTGGAAAAAAAGACGAATATAGATATGGAGAACGGCGGTAGAAGGAGGCACAGCGTTCCCAATCTTACTATACTCCACTTAATATGACTTTAGTATTAGGCTCTCAGTGGAAGGAGAGCGTAGCCAGTGTTACAAGCTTTTTAGCTATAATAACTGACACGAGTACAAGTATAAAAAAAGTATTAACGTGAACATCAAGTTGTAAGTTAAAAATTTTTAGAAATGAGCTCATCTCATCTGCATTGTTTGTATTGATAGAGGAAATTTTATTTCTCCAAATCCACAAATGAAGAGATAATACAAAACATAAAAAATATATAAATACTGAATTTGTTTTTTGAAATATTCTACAACGAAAAAAATAAAAATGTTAATGATAACCAAACTAACATAATACCTTATTAAAATGATATAAATAAAATATTTATGAATCAATTCAAAGACAACGATTGTCACATACTAAAAGAAGAAAATGATTTTATTAAGTTAATATAACAAATGAGAAAGGAGAAATATTTATTATTTTATAAAGGATTGTGTTGTATGCTCATATAAGAGCTGTAAATTACAAGGAATAATGTTATTTTGATATATCTAAGGAATTGGAATAATTGTATCAAGGATGGAAAATTGTGTTGAAGATATTAACATATTCTTTTGAAGATGAAAAGACGAAGGCGGCTTCTGGATGTGGAACGAATACCTCACCAAATAATTGGGATGTTTTTTATTATTTTAATAAGAAAAAAATTTAAAATATAATAATATAAAATTGAATTTTAAAAAAATTTTATAACAAATACTGAAAAATGATAAAATATTATTAGTAAACTGGCCTATTTAAATCAAAAGTTGATGATATCATTAATAAATAAATTAAAAGCTTAGTAGATTGAGTGGAGTGTTACGAAGAGTTGCTTATCACTTTTATCGCTTGCAGTATCCACTTCAAAGACGTTTCTGTTTCATCCATTGATTGTGCACTTAATTTCTTTTGCTTCATGGAAGCAGATGATGAAGTAAATGCCAAAATACATAGTAAATTTCAAAAATTAATTTAAAAAAATGCTTTTAGAAAGGGAAATGAGATAATTTAAATTTTTTTAATCTTCTTCTGAAAGTAATCACAAGTGTTTAACTTCGCAGTTCATATATGAATCGTTAAGAAGCGAATATTTATTTTTTTCTCATAATTGTTCTTAAATATTCTGGGGGAAAAAGAAATTCATTGTTATACGTTTAAATAATTTGTATTTTAATTGTAAATTTTAATTTACTTAAGTAAGTTTTAGAATCTCCGAAACAAGTGTAATTTTTTTTTATTAAGATTTAATAATACTAGACCGTAGTGTGTCCAGAAGGCAAAATAAAATTTTTCTTATTGGGAATTTGTTTGATTTTTTTTTTGTGAATGTTGATTTTGAAATTAAGAAAAGAAATGATGGCAAAAAACACGGTACTTTAGTCTGTGTGATCAACTCAAAATTTTGTTTGAGCTTTTTTTTAGTAATGTTCTCTGGCTTGTCCCCTTTCAAAAACATGCCGTTCTGGCCAGACCGTCCCTCTACTAGTTACGCCAATTGTGGACTCAATCTCAATTTATAATACTATATTATTCGTGTATATAATTGATGTAATTGGCTGTAATTCCATTCTGATTGAGAAGATTGCAAGGCAGGAGTAGCCAAAAAATTTAATTCTCTGGCTGCTTAATGAATATTGAGACGTTTCAGATCAAATTTATTATCCCATAATCAGTCGTGGATTCATTAAAGAATTAGTTGTTATTGAATACATACATGTACATGAGATGTATTGTTAATATGTGTAAATAATGTATACCCTTAGACTTATTTTATTAGAATAAATTTGAATCGAAACGACTCAATATTCATTAAGTATCCAGAGGCTTAATTTTTTTCCTTGTTAATCAGTGTATATGACCATACAATTAATAGTTTGAAAAATTCAGCAAAAGAAAGTTATTCCATTGGCATGTATGAATGATGAGTTGAGAGATACATAAGGCATTAGTCAATAACAGGCCAATGGATCAATTGCAAGTCTATGAATTTCGCAATTTTCGAAAATTAATCCCGCCCCAGTAAAGATAAATTTTGGGATGAAAATTAATAATAAATTCCCCCTTAGCTTAGCAATCTGAGATTAAATTAAATTAAAAGATATTTAAAATTTTATTTTGAGGCCTCAAAAGAAGAACTTCTTAAATGTAGGTCACTTTTTTGTCTAAAATTTGATTTCAGTGGAAAAAATAATATTTAATAATAATTAATTTAATTTGATTAAATTAGTCCTCTAAATTTTTAATTGTTTATTTACTCAATGGTTAGTTGGGTGCCCAACTCTGGGCATGCTTAACAAGAGGAAAAAAATTATTGTCCTAATTTTCCCCACCATTTCAATTCTTTTTTCTTAAAGAGAGTTTTATTTAAATCACGTATGTAAAATAAATTAAATTTATTTATATTTAATAATCATAAAGTCTATGAAATATAGTAACATAATTACAATTTTTAAAAATATACGTTCGTTGGCAGTGAAAGTGGGCTAGTGTCCCTTTCCTCTTTTGTCTCAAGTTCCGTCCAAAAGGCTTTTTTCTAAATAATGTCGTCCATATTTGTTTATAATTTGTCTAAGTTATGTAAATATCATCTTCAAATTTTGCTTATACTGAACTTGATTATTATGCTTGATTACCCTTGTACAAAAGAGAGTTATATGAATAGTATATATAAAATTTTAAAAAGAGAAAAGTATAAACAATATCAGATTAAAATATAATCGATGAAAGACTTTATAATTTTAAGAATATATTAAACAATTTTTGTTCTATATATATTTTCAACAAAAGTAATTTGTAAAAACTTAATAATGTCGTGTTTTATTGTAATATAAATGAATTACGCCATCCATATCCAAGTTTACATGCGAGTCGGCGCTTTTTCCAAGTAACCATCTGGCGTAGACGTTATAAAATAAATAGACTGAACAAATATGAGATTTATATAAAACTTTACTTCCATTTGATAAATAGCGAGAAAATATCACCTTCAGAAATTAAAGTAATCAAGAAATTTTTGTAAAACTTTTTTGGAATAATCTCCTCATTTTTTATCCAACCTAATTCCAAACTCTAAGATTTTACCAAAAGTTTTTTCCATTTGAGAACAATGATTATTAAAAAAAATTAATTGGATGCAATTTAAAAAAGCAAAAATAAAGCGTGCAGCTAAGCTAAAAGAATAGAAAAAACTGCTGTGACTTAACGCACATCACACCACTTTCTCTTACCTAAGTTAAGAAAGCTAAGTGATGTGCTGTCAGACATGATTTTTTGCGTCGGGCCCCCTAGATAGCCATTCAATGTACAGCCAATTTAATCAATATCGAAAATCACAAAAAATCTAAAAACTTAAAAGAGTAAAGTGAAACTTAAACAATTTTGGGGAGGATAAGGATTAATACATTTCAAAGATCATCTAATAAATAATTGTTTTATGAATTTTAATCTAAATCATTACAGCGAATTTTGAAAAAAAAAAAAAAAAAATAGTACATGAGGACGTACTCGTTAGACGATTTTATTCAAAAGCTTCGAGGTGCAAGCGACGTTGGTACCTAGTTTAGATATAAAATAGCAGTGTCAAAGTTTTTTTATTTTTTGAAAAACCTTGTCCACACACAGAGCATTTTGCGTGAAGCATTTTTTTAAATTCGGAGGAGTACAAAACGTGTATTTCCGTTGAAATTTCGACATCTTTTTTTTAGCGATTGCATACTTTCTCACTATATATTACATATATAGGTAAGAGAAAATAAAGACACTCAGCTCGAAGCTTAAACAAGAGCAACTACTACTCCATTTAATTTTGTATTTCATAATATATATACAGTAAAGCACTATTTAATTTTAATAATACATTTTTTCTCAAAATTTTATTTTATATCGATAAGAAGATTAAGAAGTTTCTTAATAGATATAAACATGTAATTTAAAATAGAGAAACAAGAGATATTCAACACGTACAAAATTGTTTACTATAGTTATAGACTATAAAGCAAAAACAATTGTTTAAGGGCAATTGTTTGAGGCTAATGTTAAAAGATAAACGCCGCCACACCTGTCTTTCAATTCATTATCTTCTTCTCTTATGCTTTATGAGCTGCCATCTGTGAAATAGCACGTTTGATAAATTTAATGCCAAGTCCAATTAAGACTAAATATGCAAAATTCCTCTTTGTCTCAATGAAAATGTTCCAAAGGGTAATTTAATAAATTTCTCAAAAGAGAACCTTAATTGATTATATTAAAGGATTTTTACTATTTAGACTTGCATTTCTCTGATGGATTCATCTTAAGAGTTAAATAAATATTTTGTGGCAAAATACTGAATAGTGAAGATATTTTTCACTATTATTATAAATTATGTCTAGATGGTGATCTTTAGGTAAGACCCAGTGACTCAGTTAAGCACTGGGGAATTTGGACCATTTGCATAATGCATCCATAAGAAGAGGTGCGAAATAATATTTAATAGACGAGCTTTCTAAAAAAAAATCCATTAGCTTTCAGAGAATAAATTATTTTAAATTAAAGATGCCTCAAAAAAGAGAATAATATAAAAAAGAAGGATGAGATAACGACATATATATATCATAAATCATCTATTTCATACTAGAATGGAAAAACTCATAGTCTCTAGGCAACTAATGCACAAGAAAATTGAGAAAGTTTTAGTTAATAAGGGTAACTTATATACACCTTGAGGTGAGGTACAATTTTTTCGAAAATGTGAATTAATAAATTTTAATTATATGTTTAAATATGTTTTTATAAGAAGAGATTTAACCAAGTTCAAATATAAGTGAATTTTAAAAAATTTAATTTGAATGCGAAATTTTTATTAATATTAAGATAAACAAAAGAGATTGTTTCTAATGAGGTCAGCATAATGTTCAAGAACCAACCAAGCAAAGAAAATGATTGTACCTCATGGAAAACATTATTATTAGAAGGATAGGATATTAACTCTTTAAGGTCTTTAGAAAAAGAGCCATCCGGAAATTTCCTTTTGTAAGGGAGGTAATTTATTTTCAAAAATTTCGAAATGAACCAGTAATTTAGGCAATATACAAGAATTCGTTGTGAAATCAAAAAGTAAAAATATTGTCAATTTTGATCTTGAAATATTTTTTTCATTTTTTTTTTACGACTAAATATAAAAGACAGAAAATATTTTCACAATAGATATATATTTGTATAATATGTAAGTCCTATTCATTTAAATTAGTTAATAGTATTCAATATATGCATTGTAGCGGACTTTACGTAGGCCAAGATGTCGGTCCGCCTTTTGCCATTGCAATAATATAAATAAGAGAAAGTAAACAAAGAACATATCCTGAATAAAAATTACATATAAATTAGTAATCATTTATTAAAATTTTACTCTAATATGATAATGACAAAAAAAATCTGGTAAAATTCTTGAATAGGCAGAGAAGCCTTCTTGGCTGGCCGTGTGGCTCATAATTTAATCCAGACTGAGAAATGCCGACCTCCCTCTCGCGAAAAATTTTTCTGGGTACGTCCTTTAAAGATCACCTTAAAAATATTTTCCCCAAATAGATAATATAGCGTTAAATTTAAAAAATTGGCCTGTGATTTCAATATTTATTCGTGCTCGATATTTACCTTTTCTACAAAATTCTGATTTGAACAAATACGATGCAGCAAACAGAAAGGGCAAAGCCTACTATCGGTGGTTTTATGTCCAAAGGATTGCCAATATTAAAAGTCAGAAGATAAAGTGCAAGCCTAAGGGGAAATTAAAATAAATAAATAAATAAATAAAAGAGGAGGCAAAATCATTGACATGTTTAAACTTTGGAAATTACACGAATCAATTGAAAATAAGTTAATCGAATTAATAAATTTTTTACAAATGAAATATTAAAATATTAAAAAAAAATTTAACCGAGAAATGGTTATTAAATATATAAAAAAAATTTCCATGTATTTCCAAAACAAAAAATTTAATTTAATTAATTATTAATGATAAACATTATTAATTTTATTAAAAAAATTAAAAAAAAAAAAAGAGATAGCATGTTTATTGAAAATAATTATCTTAAAATATAACAGAGAAAATATTGCTCGTTTAGAGATAAATTGAAAATTTAATAATGCCAGAAGAGGGCTGCAATAAAAGTGATGAGAAGTGGACAGCACTTTTAGGGACAATTATTAAAGAGCTCGACAAATTCCTCAAGAATTACAATTAGAAAAATAAATTAAATTAAATTAAATTATACCATAGTTTTTTTTATTAATCTACGAAAAATGCCAGTTGATCCACCAACTCATTAGTCATAAATTTTAATATCATTTTGAAGGTCTAATAAAATATAGGTAGACGGGGGGAGAGTTTGGGTTCAATAATTGAAATTAAGTATCTATTAATATTTTACTTTCAAAGAAAGAAGAGGAAATTAATTTTGTGAATAATACTATAAAGTCACCTTAATAATTATCATCTAATTAGCCTGTTAAAAAAGTAGAAAGGAAATTCAAACTGGTTATAACTGTTATAAAAAAGTTTCAATTTTAATAATTAAAAAATATATAAATAATTGTCTTTTTAAAGAAAGTGAGCTTAAATAAAATGTAAATAAATGCTTGGTTTGTTCACCTCTGATTATCAGTTTCCGTATTTAAAGGAAATTGTTAATTTAACACTTTATATAAAATATTTAAAAAATAAATTATTACGCAAAAAACCTTTTGTTAGAATTAGTTTTTGAGGTTTCACTCCAGCAGCTATAATTTTTAAGAGATTGCAAAATAATTTGTTTGTAAATTTAATCTGAGGCTGGATCAGTTAATTTTGTACTTGTATATATACATTATTAGTGTAAAAGTTAAAAAACCAAACTTGAAAGAATCCCTTCTTTGGATAAAAATAAGTTCAACGAGAAACGGGATGTTTGTTTACCTTAATTATTTTTCATCTTTTTTTTATCTTATTTGAAAAACTTGAAAATAATTAGATATAGGCTATCAAGAAAAATATAACGTGATTTTTTAAAATTTTTTTAAGATTATATTATATTCCAAAGGAATTTAAAGTATAATATTTTAGGTATTACGATAGTATGTTAGAGTAAAAAAAATGAAAATCAGCTTTCAGCTCTATGTAATTTCAAAAAGAAAAAATTCAGCCTTCCACATTACACACTCAAAAAAATTTTGTTAACACTATATATTCAAATTAAAAATGACACAAGAATAATTAGATAGTTTACAATTTCAATCTATCTGATATAATATATATTTGAAGCTAAAATTAAAAAAAGTTTTTTTAAGTCTTTTTTGGGTATTTGAGACCATTTAGACTCCGTCTTTATTTATTTAAATTAATTAGAAGCCAATATAAATAAAGGGGATGATTCTGGTCTGAGAATCAGTCACTGGAACACCTAGCTTTAAGTTGTCATCCTGTCACCAAGATCAATATAATTTAAATTATTGCTTAGGGCGGGAAGAGAACCATTGACACTTTGATCAGTCAAAGGTATGAAAAGGTTCAGAAAAAAAAAAAAAAAAAAAAAAAAAAAAAAAAAAAAAAAAAAAAAAAAAAAAAAAACAAAAAATTCGATTCTCAAAAAAAAATCCCGGTTAATAAAAAA
>JAAAKE020002565.1:0-29297 GCA_010014785.2 Anisolabis maritima
CTTCTTTAATTTGACGTCTGTCTGTCTCTCTGCCTGAATATATATCTAGGCAATGGGAATAATCTTAATCGCGATTGTTTGGGTTTGGCTCGTACTCAAGAAGACGAGGGTTGGCTGGATTAATTAAACGCTTGGTGGTTTCATTAAGGCTGTACTTTCCCCCTTTTGGGTGTGGGTGTCTTTGCCCAAATATTCCTGATTACGTCAGAGACCTTTAAGAGTTGCGATATTAAATGTCAAACCAAAAGCCTGAAAGACAATTTATTATTCCTCGAAAGGGTTCAATAATCAATAGGATTTTTTTTCTCGTTCCTTTTTTAAACCTCTTTTAGTGTTTGTAATGAAATAAAGAATTTTTTTTTTATAAATAATTCTAAGGAAAAAAATGATGGCAGCTAGATGAATAAAAAACTAAACAAACAAAATATGAATTTAATTTTTTATTATTAATTTCGAAGACCTAGTGCCCCTCTATCAAGATCATAAAACATTATTTTAGTTAGAATTATTACAATCTAAATTATACAAATATATTTTGACACATCGAATTGTACATTTTCTGAATATTGTAATAATAACAATCTGCTTATTGTATGTATATATTTTTCTGATCAAAAATATAAATAAAAAAAATAAAATAAATTTCGTAAATTTATAAAAATTTGTTCAAAAAAAAAAAAAATATACACACAATAAACATTGTTATTATTACAATATTCAGAAAATATAAATCCGTCTGTGTCAATTTATTTCTATAAATAATTTTATATTATAATAATTCTAAATAAAATAATGTTTTGTGATTATAGGTACTGATGGATACTAGACAGTTTCTTCCTTGGAATTTTATTGAGATGGGTTTCACTTTCCTCTCTAAGAAAAAATAATAAAATCGTAGATAAAGAGGAAGATAAATAAAATTTCTTTCTTTTTAATCCTTAATTTTCAGAGATAAATAGTCAAAAATCGATCCCCTCTTAAATCTTTTCGCCTGGCTAGCGAACAATTAATGATTTATACAAATAAATTTTTATTTTCTCTCTCACTTTTAATTATACGTGTCAGCAAACAGGCCCTACTTTATAAAGTATGTATATTATGTTATAACATAACATGAATTATTTTTTTCATAATTTGTTAAATTAAAATTTAAAAAACAGAAGATAAAAATTTCTCAAAAAAAAAAAAAAAAATTCATTTTATGTATTTTTGTGCCTTTTTCAGATATTTTTACATACTATATTCGAATATAATAATAAAGGAGATTGTTTTTATATAAACATAGTGGGTTTTGTGGAGTCCTATTAAAAAATACTCCATTCTTCGGTTTCATTTATTAAATATTAAACTTGAAAATTGTTTTGAAATATTCCATCTATACAAGAACAATTAACAAATTTAAAAATATTCTCTCTTTATTTATTATTTTTTTTTTTTTATTATATTTTATAAATAAAAAAACCCTAGAAAAAAAGTGTTTGTTTTCATAATGAATAGGAATTGAAATGGATTGTGAAATTAGCTCGAAAGCAATGAGATTTGTTATTGGCTATATCATAATACATATATAAATCATTATTATATCTAGAAAAATATCAATGACAAAGCGTATAATTGAAAAGGATTTATTGTTTGGAAAATAATAAATGAATGGATTAAAATCAAAATAGCACACACCTCCCTCTCGCTCTATTTATTTATTTTGGTTATGATCAAAACAGACTTTTAGAATAATTGGGAGTTGATTTTTTTTTTTAATGCGCACACGTAATTTGGAAATTCAATTCTCTTTATTAATAATAAAATTATAATTAATATCCATAACATACACACCAATTAGCTAACACTTTTGGGAAATCATAATGCAATTAATATTAATCGCAGATAAATTATTATATTTTATTAGAATCGATATGTAAAATTCATTTAAAAAAATAAATAATGAACAAACATATTAATTAGAAAATATAGTAAATGATCAAAAGTTTGCAAGACCTCAGATTAAAATTTTTTTTATCATCCTGTCTTTGTAGCCTTATCTACTTGCTAGAGAATTAGTGTAATATTACATTTATACATAAAATTAGAAATTTAAAAAAATTTACCTGTAGCACTTTAATAGGAGACATTTCTCGAACTTTGACTTGAATTTTGTTATTGTAACATGTTATGTAGACTTGGAAATTTGAATTACCTTTAATCATCAGCTCGACTTTTCTCCCGCCAGTCATTTAATCGAGGGCCCGAATTTTTAGCTTTTTTTTTCATTTAAATATTTATTTGTAATATTTTTTATTTAAAATATTTAATGAATTTTTTTGGGATTCTTGGGGGCAAGCACCGTAATTAGGCAGGGACAACGGAATGGTTGCCTCGTGCACACTGTGTCCGAGGGCGCAAAATTGAGATGTATGATTTTTGTATTATAGAATACAATCACTTTTTGTATTTGTAAATACAGTATAGAGATATTAAACCATTCTTTTATTTTACTTAGAAAACATTTATTAATTCTGGAAAATTAATGATTTCTTTTAATCATATAAATAAAATTCTCAATTCAATCTTACTTATAATTAATCTAAATGTTAAATTTGTTTGTGGGGGCACAGATTCATACCTTGCTTCGTGCTTAAAAAAACCAGAGATAATTATCTAAATATGCGCCGTAAATATGTCATCTAAGTTTAAACTTAGAAATTAAATTTTATTTAAAAATACTCTTACCAAAGCTGAGAGAACCTTGAGTAGGGGACATTTCCCGTAATTTGCTAGAACCGAGGACACCCAAGTGGGATTTTGAGCTTCTGCTATAAGAAGAGATCAAGCCAAAACCTATGCCCTAGCCGATTTAAAAAAAAAAAGCGATATTAAAATATTTATTATTTTCTATTAAATTAAAATGAAAAAAATTACATTCTTAAAATACTAATAATAATTTTCCTTAGGAATAGAAATAAATTTTAATAAAGTCTAATTCATTGATAAAAAATTTAATCTAGTCATAAATATACCTAATTTATAGGAAAATTTGTTTGAATAATAAATAAAAAAATACCATTGAACATTATTATATATAATAAAAGAGTGTATATTATGTAAATTAAAGAAGTTGTCTTATGTTATTATACTATAAATAAATCAAAGAAAAAGATCAATTTAACAAAATTCATTATTAAAATCAATTCGGGTGCACGTCGACGCTTCCAATAATCTTATGGATGAATGATATATGAATGTGATATAGAATTTTTTAGTTCTCAAAAAAAAAAAAAAAAAAGTCATCTCACAATAAATTAACTATCGAGATTTATTATTAAAAATTAAGTTACCTCTTTTATAACTACTTAAAAAAATTTTTAATTTATTTTTTTAAATTAAAAAATATTTATGTAATTCTCTCTCTCTCTCTCCCCTCCCCTCTCACCCCGCCAAAATATACGGGATTAAACCCATTAGCTTTGTTATATTTTTTATATGGTAGACCACATCTCATTAATTGAACATTCACCTTTAAATTTGGACCTTGATTGGTTGATTAACCTAATCGGATGATTTACAGCCAACTGCAATATGGCATTATAGGAATGCGTTTGCATATTGGCGTAATTTTAAATAATATTATAATTAGTCAGCTCTCTTTCTCTCTCACGCTCTCTAGTCTGAATATATATAATATAATAAATGAAAAATAATCCTATAGAGCTCGGGAAATTTCCAGTAGGGATTATTTAAATACATTATAAAATATAAAATGTTATTTGAATTCCTGAGGCATATTTGACCTGCGCTTCGAGAGGCATTTGAGGAATCGGACGCACCGCAGCTATTCCCATCCCAAAGAAAAGAGGAGGGAATTCTTGGAATCCACCCCATTTCATATATATAAATTTATTATATATAAAATAATAAAAAATTTTGCAATTCTATTTTTGAAAGAACTTGAAATTTTAAAAATTGAATATTTTATAATTGTTATGATGATTTTATTAGGAAAATATTTGTCTGCTCTTCATAGTATTAAGACTTGTTATAAGTTTTTGGCGTGTGAGGAATTTAAATGCTGACTGATAGACATATATATATATATATATATATATATATATTATCTTTTTACAGCTTTTGAGGCCAATTAGACTCTGTCCATATTTATTTAAATTAATTGATATCTAATATAATTTAAATAAAATTAATCGTTTAGGACTTGAAGTGAACTGATCCTTGCTTGAAACGTGAAATAAGACCTCTGCTCCAAGAGTTGGGGATATAATATCTTAAATTACAAAATTTTAGTCGGATCGTTTTCGGAATTCTGGAGAGGTTTAGAGAAATAGGGAAAAAGTCATTGACGTGACCTTTCCGCTCTCCTTCAGACGCAAAAGTAGAAAGATTAGTTATGAAGGGGTTTTGAAATTGACATCTCTTGGCACAACTCTTTCACTGGCGATGAGATTCTTGAAATTCCAAGACCGGCCGGTGTATAATAAAATTTTTTATTTAATAAAATTAAATATGATATTCGTTTTAAATTAATTTTTTTTTTTGTTATTTTTATTAATGAATTAATTTTAAAAATTTAACCTGCCCAATATGCAACTCAACGGGTTGATTGCAGGTTTTAAGGCGTACCAATTTTTTTTTTTTTATTTTTTGAAACGCATAGTGATGTATGATTATTTTACTTAAATATCCACTGTTTTTAAGCTTCTCCAGGGAATCACTTCTTACATTTCTTCAAATTCATTTATTTTCAAATCAATACTCACGCTGATAGCTAAATAGAAGTGAGAGAGAAAGAGAAGAAATGTGTAGTGGCACTTGTTTGTGTTCGAAATGGAAAAGCTATAGGGTTGAGAATAGGTTGAAGAGAAGAAAAGACACGCAAGCAAGGTCTCCATATACAGTATATATCTATAGGACAGCTCCCTTGAGGAAGCAAGGAGGAAGAAGAGTGGGGGAAGAAGCGTGACTTGAATGCTCACTCGGCTATAGTCACGAATAAAAGGAATCCAGGAGACTCCCTCTCGCTCTCTCTCTTTCTGAAATATATAGAAAAAAGAGGAAATTCCCAAAAGCGCATTAATACAAATTTCGTTTTCAAATCGAAAAGATACTGCTCAACAAGGGTGACGTCATCCGATGCGAAGTTCCATGTTTGTGAAGGAAATCTTAGAATATTTAAATTTTAGACAGGTTATTGAATAATCAATTCTTTAATTTTTTTTTCAAAGAGAATAGAAATTACTGCTTAATTAAGACAACTCATTAATGGCGTTTAATGACTTTATTTGCTCAGAGGCGATTTGTCTCATAGAGCCAGCGCCCGCTCTAACGGTTACGTCGCCCCGGACAAAAAGACAAATTGCCGCCCCTTAAGAATATATATATATATATATATATATATATATATATATATTTTAAATAAAGGTACATATTTTCAATAAAAATAAATTCAACGCACTGTTAATTTTTAGTGGACGAAAAAATCGATATGTGAAATTGAGTATTTAACACATTAATATTTTTCTCACATTTACAGCCAAAATGGCGCTCCGGACAAATGTCCGGCTTAAAGTACATTTATAAAAATTTCACCATTTCTCTCATCAGCCACCCTGCTGACAACACAATGTCTTTTAATTAAGTATTCATGAAATGTTTTTAAACACTCCCATTGAACGTGCCAATCCGATGTCATCCGGGATTCTGTTTCATAATCTTATCGATGTCACTAGGAATTATCGGTCAAAGGTTCCGTCCTATGGACAGGTATCCGCAAATCCAGAGTACAAGGTACATCTTTTCTGATTTGATACATAATTTTCGAACAGGAATATAGGTAGGCTCTTTGTTATTCAATATCCCAAACACATAACCCTCCAACATAAACTACCGCCTTTCTTAGAATTTAAGCCATTTTTTACCTATTATAAAAGGGTGTTATATGCTGGCTAATAGGGAGATCGAATATAAACCTAATACATGCATTAAATATCCTTTCTACTTACCAGATGTATCATGACAACATTACTCGAAATCAACCAATAGTTTCCTAAGGCCAAAGAGAAGATAGTTCCTCTTTTTTAAGAAAGAAAGAGAGAAATGAAATAAATTTTATTTCGTAGATTAAAAGTGTTAAAAAAAATTGGTATTGGGGAAATATTTTTGTCGGTTGGTCATCTAATCGTTAATAAAATTGATCAATTTTTTATTATTTTTATCTTGGAGGTATAAAAAATTATTTATTATGTTCAGAGACCAAATCAAATTTTCAATTAATCAATATCCAGTTGACTCTGTATACATCACTAATAGGAAATAAATTGCTAGTTACAGAGAAGGGACGTAATAGTTACTTTATCTCGTTTCTATCATAGTGATGCAACATATTAATGAAATTTTTTTCAATGTTAAATTTATTGAGTTCTCTGATTATTAATATTTTGATATTAATTGACGGTTTCGATTGGAAACAAACAACAAGCGCATTTTTTATTCTAACTATATTTGTTGGTTTTTTGTGTGGAATAAAATAAAATTTCATCTAAAGTCTAGTTGATCACTAATCCAATGATTTTTTTTAGCAAATTTCTTGTTCATCCATTATTAACGATTTCCAGGTTGTCACATTTTTTATGCAAAAGTATTTTTTTCCTATCTTATTGAGTGACCTATCTTTATATTCCCTTTGAATACCAAGCAGCTTTAAGCCTTATGGAGGGCATTTTTGATCTTCTATCGATTCCAATATTCCTTCTTTCTTTCCATCTCTCTTTAATTTAAAAAAAAAAAAGAAGAATGACATTTTTGAAATTACCATCGATAGTCCGAAAAGTCAAAGATTTATTATCCTTATTGTATATTCTTCGTCATACTCCAAACCTTCAACTCTATAGAGAATATTGACAAAAGAATATATAAATAAATAGCCATAAAAATGATCTAGATTTATTTGTATGGGGGTGACGTTAAAATTATTTTTTTATTTATTTATCGTATAAATTTTTTCTATCTCCTATTACATGATATATATATATATATATATATAAATATATATGTTTCTTCACTCCACTTCTAATTTGTCCAATTATTAAAAGAAAATGCCTCTGTGCTTTTTTTTTAATAGATACTCCATCTACTTTCTATTTTAATAATATACTAAAATATAAACATAAATGCTATTGTTGATAATTAGAAGACTCTTCACTCTTTAAGAAAATGAGAACTTAATGAACAGACTGATTCGGAACTAAGTGTTCACTAATTAAAATGAATAAATTTAAATATATATATTTCTTTTATGTTTTGATTACATAAGGCACCATGGTCCATTAATCTTTAGGGAATGTTGTTATTTTCTCCAAAACAATACTAACATCATATATTTTTATATTATACATTTATATACACATACATTTATCAAAATCGTCTCATATATGGATTGTTTCTTTACAATTGAAGATTGAGGTCTACTTCACAACTTAAAAATTTTTCCTGCCTTTATGATTTTAATAGCTGTTTTTAACCGGCTTAAACGCTACTTACTTCTAAATTTTGTAAGCTTTCGAACTTACTCTCGATGGAGTAAATTTCAGGAAAAATATCGATCCGATTCTCACAATTTTTCAACTAATAAAAGCTTTGTTACTACAGTCATCTCATTGTTCAATAAAATTTAATAAAAGTATATATTTACGAGATATACGATTTATGTTTTCTTATGATAACATTGAATTTATAATTTTTTTTTTTTAAATTGAATTATTGAACATCTTTTAAGCGCGGAGCCCGGGGCAATTGCCCCTTAGGACGCTACTCTGCTTCTATACCATTTGCCTGAGGACTCATCGCTGATATCCAACTTAAACTTATACATAAATATTTTAATATTAAATATTTTTTGAAAGTAATTGAGAAACTTGCAACATAGCCTCTAAATTGCACTCATAATATTAAATATTACCCAAAAAAATAAAAAATATTTATATATGTTAAAAATTTCATTTTATAAAATATATAATGTACTAATAATTTAACCCCCCCTTTACCTAATAATATTTTTCTAATGATTGTCACCCTCTCCCTCTTTAGCACTTAACCTTCTGACATAATTCCGATTTGCCTCCTCTAAATTTAACACTCTAAAAAAAAACAGAGCCCAATTTGTTCTTTATAAATCTAAATAAATAAAATATTAATTATCGTTAAATGTTTGAAATCAGATAAAGTTCCTCTAAAATTAATTAAAATTTCTCTTTTTTTCTAAAGGGCTTCTTTTTTTTCGTTCATTTAAAATGAAATAGGCCTACTGATTTTTCTTTCAATTTTTAATTTAAAATCTTGAAAGAATGTTTATTTTAATCTAACTTTAATCACTTTTTGATTTTAACTCGAATTGATTTTACGAATTGGACAATTAAATTGTTTATCTCAGAAATTGAAAAACCAATTATTCAAGAAATCAATTTAAGATCAGATTAAAAATACAAAAACGGCCGAAGAAGGGGAATTTCAATAGATATTTAATAATTAAGTTTTCATTCTCTATTTTTATTCCACATCAAACGTTTCCAAAAAATATCTGTCTCTAGGTCCTTTAATATTCCTTTTGAAATGGATTCTATTATTCTATTTAACGGAAGATTGATTAGAAGAGAGAGAGAAAAAAAGGGAAATTTTATTTGATGATTTTTAATAATTTAATGTCCTTTAACACAGCAAATTTGAAATCCTTTGACCTGATATGACCGTACGCTATATGGAAATTGATCATTGCTCATCGCCCTTTATTGGTGAATATTATGAAGGTCATTAAAATTTCTGAAATATTATCTATAAAATCCTTCTCTACTCGAACCCTTCAATGAAAAATCGAAATATGATAAATGAATCCTGATTTTAAGCAGAAAGGGAAAGTTAGTGATTCACAAAATTTCCATTTTTCACGTTTCAGAACCACAAAAATTCAAAAAAATTAATCTTTATCTCTAGAACCCCTAAACTGAAATAGATCAAATTTTCTCATATGAAGGACCAGACCCGATAGGAGAAATAGTGACCTAATTCATTTGAAAGATAGGTAAAACCTGATTTTGAACATTATTTATTTTTTCCATACCCATCAATATTTTACAAAAAATTTCCATCCTTCCTCGATCCATACCATAAAAAAAAGAAATAAAAATTATTATTATTATTAAAAGTCATAAACTACGAGATATATCAAGTACAGTATAAATATATAAAATATTTCCAATTAAATATGAATAAATTTTATTATGAAGGTAGAAATTGATATATTAATAGAGTGTCGGGTGTTTCATTTAAAAATAGATAACTGATTATTTCATAGTTTGGTAAATAACTATACATGAAACAAACAGTCCTGAATGACCTATCAATCTCTTAATACTAGAGAAAAAAGAAAAACTAAAGATTATCACCTTATTTACTCTATTAAATAATAATGCAACGTGCACAAAATATTTTTTGGAGGGTGATAGCATTCAAATTTTATTTTATTTGAATTTCTAAATGATGTTTACGTTGATTTAAGTGAGTAGTTCAAACCAAGCTAGATTAATAAAAAAAATATTTAATAATTAATTGTCAACGTATATTGGCAATCAATTAATATAAATAAATAAGGACGGAGGTTAAATGGCCGTCAAAACCCTAAAAAAAATTGCCAACATTTCTGGGCCCTATCC
This sequence comes from Anisolabis maritima, assembly GCA_010014785.2. Taxonomy (NCBI): domain Eukaryota; kingdom Metazoa; phylum Arthropoda; class Insecta; order Dermaptera; family Anisolabididae; genus Anisolabis; species Anisolabis maritima. The sequence continues at coordinate 9,711 of JAAAKE020002565.1, forward strand.
TTCTCATCTTCAGGCCAATTAATTATTAGATTATACGATATCTAGTGAGTATTTAATAAATAATATTCTATTATTATTATATTATATTGAATTTTTTGTAGACAGGCAAGAAAAAAAACTTTAGTATATAAATATTATTCTTTATTTCTTAATGCGAACGTCGACAAATAGCTGTACTGAGCAAGACAATGAGAATGAATTGAATGATTGATCTACGAAACGTAACTTTCTGATGAAGGCCGGAAGACATCGGCCGAAACGTTCGCATTAAGATATAAAGAATTTTATTTATATAGCAAGATTTTTTTTTCTTCCTTGCTAGCTGCAAAAAATTCAAACCACATTATCCAGCAAGCAGCCATCATCTTTATTCTACTGAATATATTATATTGTATTATTACAATATTTATGAAATATACACTCGGCCTCGCATAATAATTAAATTCCAAGAAGAGAGGGGTGATAGGTTCCCAAAACTTTGACAATTAATAATAAAAAAAGTCTATAATTTCCTGTTAAAAAAATTATTTCTCTTCTCTCGAATGTATTCATAGAAAAAAAGTAAATTTGATCATTTTAGTAGAAAGGTATCAAGCCCCTGGTCTGAATTTTCCTAAATCTCGGAAATTCAAACAAATTAATCTCCAAAAACAATTGAGTTTTTCTAAATAATCAAATCAGGCTTTAAAAAAATCTCTCCCTTTTTCCATTTGAATCCCTTGATTAAATATTTATTATTATTATTCTTCTTAAATAAAAAAATAAATAAATAAACAAATTAAAACAAAAAGTGAAAGGGGGAGGGGAGATTTTCAAGAGACAATCTGTTATCGCTTTTATACGAATAAAATTCCGACGTTAGTCGGCCCTCTCTCTCTCTCTTTCTGTTTTCTCAGCAAACATTGGCCAGTAAGGCCCCTCCACGAAAACCAAACTCAAAACACCAACTGAGGGATTTGTATACCTCTATGTATGTGTCTGTGTATATGTGTGTTTGTGAGCTTCTGTCACCGCAATGGCAGCCAGCTTTTAGCTCAGCTCTCTTCTCTCTCTCTTTGCTTTTCACTTGTCCCCTCTTCTCTTCACTCTCAGGAAGTTTTTTTTCCTTTTCATTTCTCATTCAAAATGAAAGCACTTCAAAATTAAAACTGAGAATAAAAGATAAATATAAATAATAATAATAATAATAATAATAATAATATATAAATCTCAAGTAAAAAAAAATCAAAAATTTTAAATTATAAATAAAGAATTAAAATTAGAAAAGTTTGAATCCATTTGGGTAGCATATAAATAATTAAATACTAATGACCTAAATCCAGAAAAGGCAGGGAAGTATATATGTCAAGACAAAAATTATAAAACAGCCACTTGTGGCTGTCGTTCGTTACTTTCGACCATCACCGACCACGTTTTCCAAATTCAGGGTTTCGGAGGTAAAAAAAATACCGGCTATATTTCTTACCATTTCACTGACATCTACAATCTTCTTAAAATCATTATTTAAAGAACAATTTATAAAAACAAAGTGTTTATTTTTGATGAACCGAGGCGCAGACTTCCTGGCTGTCGAACCCAGGATTTCCAGCATTTTCTGCATTGGCGTGCTATTTTCTTGCACCTCCAATATTTAATTGTATATTTTGTTTCTAGGAAAATTTATATTTCCTTTTACGTTTAACTTTAGTTGTACTTTTTGCCGAATTTCTCTTTTTTTTATCTTTTATGAGTAAAAATATATTTCATTTAGTTAGTTATTTTTGATAATTTTTTAAAAATGAATTTTCTTTTAAGATGTTTAAACTTATTTCCTTATTTATTTACAATTCCTTTATTTTAGGAGCAACTTCATTTTAGGCCATTTTTTTAACAAATTTCTCTTACGAGTTTCTTTATTTCTTTTAGTTATATATGATTTTAAGGGAATTCGTTTTTTTTTTAAATTATTATTTAGAATTCTTTCTAATATCATTTCTGCCCTTTCCCTTGGTGCGGAGTTAGAGGGTTGAATTCACGGACCAAAGGTCAGTGGTTCGCTTTCCATCCTGAGCGACAAAATTTTATTTGTATTATATTGACTACCAATTAATATAAATAAATAAGGACGAAGTCTAAATCCCCTCCGAGGCTGAAAAAAATAAAATAAATGTCATTTCTATTTGAGTTAAAACTCAACTTTTCAGTAATTTTTTTATTAAATATTCTCAAAAATTTTATTTTTTATTATGTGATCTATATCTATCAGTTTCTCAACCTTTTTGCCTTCCGAACCAACTTCACCATTTTCTCACTTTGACACAAGGTGACACAATTTTGATGAAATGATAGGATAGCTGCATATCATTTCGCCAATATTGGGTCATAACACTGATCTATATGTTTTATATACGTACTGATATGGGGATAAAACGAATTTCCAATTTAGGAGATTAAACATCAACATGCATAAATCAATGAGATAAAATAATTTTTTTTAATTAATTTTTTGAACATTCATTTTTTTTTCAAATAATTAAAAAAAAAAAAATCTTTATAAATATATTTTTATATTTTATGGCGTATCATTAATTTTCAATTTAATTTATTTTCCCAATACCAATTTTTTTTTTTAATATTAATTTTCCTATTAGGTCTCGAACTGATTGCTGATTAATTAATGATTAAACCAAACAACACAGAGAGAGAGAGAGAGAGGGAATCAATTTAATTTCACTCTCAAATTGTTTAACCAGAGATTGTAATGGATTTATAGCTGGGAATATTTTATCATACGAGCAAATAATAAACTCGCAGGGGCCAAAAAGCCGCCCTTTTTCCTCCCCGTTTTTTTTTTTCCACCTTGGGTATTTTTTTTTCTCTCCCCATATCAAAAAGTTTGTATTAAAAGCCAACGATAACACCGGGGGTGGTGGGACTCAGACGGTGTTTGTGTTTGTCCACCGAGGCAAAAAGGAGCCATGAGTGTGTGTGAAATATTAACAGGGCGCAGAAGGCCCGAGGGGTCATAACGAAAGCATATATAGGCGAAGGGAGGCGACGTGCAGAACCATTTACTGCGGCGCCGCACCTGACTCTGATACGAATCGCCTGGTTTTGCACTCGCCTACACCTTAACATAACAAGCGACAACGCACAATGAATTGCTCTACACTATTAGCTGTTTGTATTCAGTTGGCAGACAACTTTTCGGTCATTCTCATTCAGAGCTAAACTAATATTCAGAAATATTGGATTTATTTATTAAAATTGAAATTAGTCATCGTAATAAAAAAAAATTATTTTAAACCTCCCATTGATATATAATTAATGTCTTATAAAATTCGTGACGTTCAAAAAATTGCAAGTGAAAAGAGGACAGGAGGAGAGGAGTAGAGAGGTGAAGGACCTCTCACTCCAAAAAAAAGTGCACCAGGAATGAGCCATTGAGGCCGAATTTGGTGTGTGCATCAGGGGTAACCAACCAGGGAATGATTTTTTTTTGTTAGGATTTGAGGGTTTTTATGCCTTTAATTAAAGGCTTTTTCTCAAAAATTGCAATTTATTTACTTTTTTTGAAACTGGAAATAAAAAATTTGTGATTTCATGGGTGTGAAAATAGTCGCCAATTCAGATTAGATAATAAATCAAAAAAAAAAAATTCAAACAAAATTTCAACCCATGAAAATATATAATGGAAATAAACTGAATCCATTATCCAGCAGATAATCACAAAAAAATTAAATATTTATTAAAAATTTTAAGAAAATTTTTCCACGAATTAATTAAATAAGAAAAAGTGAAAAATTCCAATCAATAAAGTTATACTTCCGCTTTTGCTATATTGACTAAAAATTGATGCGATCTAGGAAATAAATAAAAGATCTGAAATCTATATTTTGGTCAAGTAAAAGTATTAAAAAATTTCACCAGTCATAATTAACTACCATGAAAATACTTAATAATTACTTTAGCGAATACTTGGACGGATTCAATTTTTAAGACGTATTTCCCGTCTCATAGGAACTTAGCCCATCACGAATTTGATTCTTTGTGCTTATTACTTGGAGTAAGATTATCTCCCACTTTCCTATCCCAGGATGAGGCTTTTGGCAAAGTTGAATAAGCATAACATAAAAAAGAAAAATTCAACTTAAGAAAGATTAAAATAAAGAAATTTAATTTTATTATTTATCCCTAATCAAAACAATACTAATTAACATTCCATGTGTGACATTTAAAAATATTGGATATATCATTCCAATATTTTTGATTTTTCACTCGCGAATAAATAAATAAATAAGAAAAAAAACCCTTTGGTTCTCGACTTAAGAATTTCACTTAATTTTATAACAAAATTTCTCGTCGTTTTTCTAATTTTTTTTGCTCTGAGATTGAATCTTGATAAGTGGAAAGATTTAAGCGTGACGTTAATTCTTATCCCGTTAATTCTCGTAATCATTGATTTGAAAAGGCTTGGATATCAGATGATGAGGGTTTAATTTTTGCTAATTTTTTTTTGCAGAAGATTGTTTCCACGCTTGATTCCACATTTTTTAGATTTGCTTTTATGATAGAGAATATGTCTTGCCATGATGAGGGGTTTTTCTAATTATTATAATAAAACCGTTGCCTAAATAAAAATCGTTATTATCTTAAATATTTTCCATTTGTATTGAAACATTTGGGTTTGTGGAGGGGATTGGCTCGAGCTCAAACGAATGCGATGGGCTCTTTTGTATTCCTCTGGCTTTGAACTGTCTGAACTGTTATCAAGTGGCGACCGACAAGCGAGTTTTATAAAGCGCTCCTCACATACACGTACATACTATGTATATATACATACAATTCGCTTCGTCTTGCAAGGAACCCCCTCTTCTCTCTTGACTCCCTCAGTTCTTTCTTTCTTTTTCCTTTTTTTTTTGAATAAAAAAATAACTCCATTTAAAAGATAAGGATGTATTGATATTTTTCTCTGAATTCAGATAAAGAGAAAATTTCTCTGGCGCTATTTGTCTGCTGCGATTCCATTCAGAAATTTTAAAGTTTCTTTTTTTATCTCGTTTGTTGTTTTTTTTTTTTTTTATATCAAATTTAGATTAAAGAAAAAACTTATTTTCTTCTTCTTCTGTTTGAGGAAATTTAACCAATAGGTTAAAAACAATCCTTTTAATCTTTTCTTGAGTATATTGTTATAATTTAATTGAAAATTACTATTATTTTAAGGACTGGTGGTTGCATATATAATTAGCTCCTTGTGTAATTTAAGCTGACTTAATATGACACAACCGGCCGTATATTATAAATAAAATGAAAATTCATCTTACCTCAATTATTATTCAAGATGTTGAGTGACTGAGGAAAAGCCAAAAAGCTAGTAGGAGAGGTGGGCAGTATTTCCTGGTATGACGTCATGTGGTAATTGGCCCCTCCCGGGCCTAATGAAATTGGCATGCGTGGCTGGTCAAAGGCCCCCAGCTGCTGAGCAAGCATCAAGGGCTTGGGACCCGGGAATGGGAGGCCCCCCCGGCCCTGGCCTTTGACCTTTCTGCTCACCCCTGCTAAAAAGTAGATGAGATGCCAGGCAAAAAAAATGCACCTCAAAGCGAGTCAAAACGGTTGGCCATTCATTCCAAATATTTAAGCAAATCACCAAAAAAAAGACCAAAATGAGAGAGAGAGAGAAAATTCATTCAATTAAACAAACAGAATCACTTAATTGATCAAAAATATATTGGAAAAAAGGAAAAGAATTTAATTAATGTTTTGATTGTGAGAAAAATTTCATTTTCTTTTCAGAAATTCCTTTTGCTTCCCAAAGCCGAAATAATTATTGAAGCAACATGCTGTAAAATATATTTTTTTTATTTGTTAAAACGTTTTTCTATTAGATTTCTAAGTTAAATAATATATTTTACTTATCACTGATATTTTATTAATAACATTAGAAAGTAAGGTAATGAAAAAATCCCATCCCCCTTCTTATCTGAAAAAATGAGGGAAACTTAATACCTCTGAAGTAGTTTCAGAATAAATTTTTTTTTTTTTTAGTCTTTTTCGGCATCTGAGGCCATTTAGACTCCGTCCTTATTTATTTCTATCAATTGGTAGCCAATATAATAGAAATAAATTTTTGTCGCTCAGGACGGGAAACGAACCACTGACCTTTGGTTTATAAGGCGAAACCTCTACTTCTGCACCAAAGGACAGAATAAAAATTATTTTTAATTATCAATAAGTGAAGTTAAAGATTATTGTTGATTAAGAACTCAAGCTTTTCGTTGTGTTAGTGGTACTTCAGGAAAATAATGAAATTTACAATTTCACTTAATAGAAAGCTACATATATTCTTTTACAGCATCATCCGGTTCGCTAAACTTGTTGAGTAAATTTTTTATAATATTTTCAATATTTCATACTAAAAATATGTGAATATTATAATTAATTAAAATTATTTTAAAAAAAAATAATATAACATTCCAATAAATTTTCATTTAAAAATTTTTATACATATAATAAAAAATGTCGAGGATTGGCTTGTAAGCAGTAATTATTATTTCAAAAAGAAAAATGATTCAGCAGACATAAATAATTCTGCAGGTAATTCGAAGGCAATTAAACCTTTAGCTTTTCCTTTTGAAACATTCATAAAAAATTTATTCAATAGGTTTTACCTTTTACCTGATGGTGCTATAATAGGAATTAATTGTCTAGAGTAGGGATTCCAGAACATTTTTGAATACAAAATAAAACTTCAAATTATGAGGACCATAAGAGCCATGGTCAAAAAAAAGGAAGCTAAATAAATTTAAAAAATTAAAATTTCTTGTTTATGACGTCATTTATTTGGTTCACCATTCTTTTTTTTTATATGTTTGTATCTATATAAATTTTCTAATATATTTTTGAAGGTTATTTTACACAACAATGATGTTCCTGCTTCTTTGATTATTCCTTTATTTTTGATAATAATTATATATCAATTGATTAAAAAAAAAAAAAAAAGAAAAATACTAGCTTTTAGTAAAATTTTTATTTTACTTTTTGCATTAATATTCTCATTAATAAAGTCATCTTGTCTACAATCCTCCCTCTTATAGGATGCCTCTAGGTAAAATTTAATATTTTATAAGAACAGAGTTGCACTGGGTTTGTCGATGGTTTTACTTTATACTTTTCCTTCCCTTCTCTTTTTCTTTGTATCTTCCTTATCCCGAATATTTGGACTTTAACACAAAAGGGAGAAACAGAGAAGGGAAGAGAGGGTGGGTTTGTCAAATTTTTATCAAACAACGAGCAAGTCAAGCGTAAGATAAGGATATTCAGGATCAAAGGATTATCTATTATATATTTGAACATACTGACTGACTTTCTTCCGGCCCGGAGGGCACATGAAATTTAAATCTTTATTTAGGCTTTTTTATTCTTTAATGCGATATTATTACTCTTTTTTTTTTTATTTTAATAAAAAAATTTATTTAAGCTAAAAGTTAATTAAATTTTATATTTCTTATAAGGAATGTAAAAATTTTCCATTTAATGTGATGATGAATCAAATAAAATCGACTTCTCTGAGATTTCGCGCTCAAAAAAAAAATGTCAAAATGTATGTATTAAAGAATAAATTTCTTTTTGAACAGGAGAAAATTTTTATCTTTTCAGCATCTTAAGCTTCATAGGCATTTAAAATTTTTAAATTTCTATATCACAACTATATTAATTATATCTTTAATAATATATGAATTGTGTGTACCCTTTGATTTAAAATAAATTTTCTTCTGTTTGGCTGGGATGGAAATCCTTTGAGTTCCGAGTTGAAAATTTTGAAAATAGCCTACAAGAGTTGGAAATAAAATTTTAATTGTTGAAAAAGGTGTGAAAAGCATGTTTCAGTCCAAAAAATAAAACAAAATATATAAAAAATATTATATTATATTTTGTTTTAATATTATTATATATATATCCTGTATATTTATTTTTAATTATTTATTTTTCTTAATTATTTATATAAATAATGACTGGAATTTTATAATTTAGTTTGAAGATGTAAAGAATTCAATAGTCCTTATAATAATAAAAATGATTTTTATTTAATAACCTAAATAATAAAACTTTTCAGCATCTAAGTGAACCTTCCTCGAGTCTCTCAATCATTAGAAATCATTTACTCAAAAGTAGCTCTCTAAGTCACATAACACACATTCAAAGCTTAGAGAATAATTTCTATAGCCTGAGAGAATTGAAGAATGGACAAATAGATGCCAAAACGTTGTACTCTTAAATAAAAATCATTTTTATTATAATAAACTCCTTACATTCAAACTATTTAATAATTATTAAATTTATTTCTAGATAGGTTAGTTTTTTTTGTTTCACTAGCTTCGAGGAGTCTTAAATTTACATATGTATATGAATACTTCTATAAAATAATACTTGAAAAATTATTCTACTTTAACAAAAAAATTAAAAATATTTTAATGAGAATTTATCGAAATTGGAAAATTCAATTAATTATTTCTTATAGCTTAAATATTTATATTATATATATTGGTTACCAATTGATTTAAATAAATAAAGACGAAGTCTAAATGGATTAAGATATTTTTAAAAATATTGGAAAATGTGGTGAAATAAAAAAGTAATTTCTTGCAATTGTTGTGGAAGCTAGTTCTCAAGAAGGCTAAGGCATTCACACCGAAACATTGATTAATAATTACTTTTAAATATTAAGAATGCCAAAAGGCTTCATCATCAATAATTACTATTTCTTTTCTATTAAATGTTTTTTTATAAAATATATTTTAAATCGATAACCATCCAAAGCAACTGGGAATCAAACCCTGAATCTCTTAGTTTCTCTTGAATTATTATAACCACCGAAAGTGTAAGATGTAATTAGCTATAATTATTTTCCTTAAAAATTTTTATATATTCTTTTAGTGAAATAGAAAACAAATGCGATTTCCTAAAATTTATATGCAATTCCTTCAATAAATGGGGTTGTCACAAATTTTTTTGTTATATGTTAAAAAAGATCAATCTTAATCTCCTATTTGGAATTTTTCTAACAAACATACATATAAATTCAAGGTATCTTTTAATTTCATTAATATTTGATATAACTTGTCTCTCTTTCTTGTAATCTAACTGTAAATAAAGGAACAAGTTAATATCCACTTGTATGTTTGTGTTAATACTTGAGCGTGAAGGAGAAGGGATAAGTTTAAGCCTTTATATAGACCCTCGCTTTTGTCTTAAGAATTCTACACAAAAAAAAAAACTCATTTTCAAAAAGAGATTTGTTTTTTTTTTTTAAACCATCTCGTTTCCGATTATAATAATATTTTATAAACACTTCGGTTGCTCGCTTCTCCCCTCCCTTTGCTTTATTTAATCAATATCTTCTAATACTTTGATCATATATATACCCTTTTATGTTATCTTTTTAATTATTTATTGAATGAAGAAGCACAAGCACTCTGAAATAATTGGATACTCTGGGAAAAACTAAAATCTTTTAAGGAGGAGAGGGGGGGGGGGGGATTTTAATCTTTTATGGAGTGTATATTGTCGATCGGAACAAATAGCATTAAACCTATCTTAATTAATTAATTAATAAAAGATATTTTTAATCAAACCTGAAAAATATTTAAAACTAACGACTTAATTAAGAAAATACAAATATAGTATTTTTAAATAAATATAGTTTTTTAAATCTTTGTTATTTTTTTAATTTTTTATTCCCATTTAGCTAGAGCCAATGGGTTTAAAAAATGCATGACGAAAATATTTTATATATAAAAACTCTGAATATAAACAAAATGATATAAAAATCCTTCTATTACAATAAAAAGTCTACTAAAAACACTAATACAAAAATATTTTTATTCAATAAAATATTACTATAAAACCAATATAAAAATTAGAATATATACCATCTTGGCTGCTAACACCTCCATTGTTAAATACCACTTCTGTAATTATTGTCCAGCTCTCTGTTATATAATTATCTTTGTTCTGCAGCTTTTTTAATTAATTTTATTGTTCTATTCCTAGATTGTCTCTCTTTTTAGAAGTTTGAAAGTCCTGATTTGCAAATTTTAAAAAATATTTCTAAACTCAGTTTGATAATAATAAGATGGAACGTTTTAAGAGCTAAGAAAATTTTATTTTATTAAATAAAACGTTTCTCATGAGTTTTTTCTTAATGATTGCAGGTTATGTGGAGGAGCTGGCGCCGCTGCAGCTATCAGCTGCTTACGTAACCCGAGGCGAGTCTGAGCCGCGTAGTTATGCCACCCTACAGACAGCGGCTGAGGCTCGTCGCCAGGCCGCTGCTGCTTGGAGTCCTGCTGAGCCAGCGGTGCTCCAGCATCATACGGCACCACCACCACAGCCTCCGCCCTCGACAGCACTTCCGCCTCCAACGCAGCCGCCGCCGCCACCACCACCCCCAAGAGCACGAAAGTCCCTAGCCATGTGCTTCACCAGCACCGGTGCTGCGCTCTCTTTACCTCCCAAGAAGAAGGACATCTACCGACCTTATTCTTTGGATGACCGGCCTTTAGAACCTCCGCCGCCGCCGCCGCCACCACCACCACCACCACCACCGCCCCCTCCACCACCACCACATCCTTCACTACCACGCCGTCAAGAAGATCTAAGTGCAGCTCATGCCATATTGGACTTAAGTGCGTCAACGAGTATACCACCACCACCTCCACCACACCAACAACAACAACAACAACAACAACCACAACATCCGCCTACGTCGCAAACTCCGTTAAAATCACCCGGCAAGACCATCGCATACACCTACGAGGCGTTTTTTGTAAGTGACGGTAGATCGAAACGCAAAGCGACAACGGCGCTACCCGCTGGTACCGCTCCCATTTCTCCAGCCTGTTTGAGCGAGAACGACTCTCGACCACGCTACACTTGCACCGAGTGCGGTAAACAATACGCCACTTCATCGAACCTTTCGCGTCATAAACAAACACACCGTTCGCTCGATTCACAATCAGCCAAGAAATGCGTGACATGTGGCAAGGCATACGTCTCAATGCCGGCGTTAGCCATGCACTTACTCACGCATAAACTCTCACACGCGTGTGGCGTATGCGGCAAGTTGTTCTCGCGACCATGGTTACTCCAGGGCCACTTACGATCTCATACTGGTGAAAAACCATTCGGCTGCGCGCATTGCGGCAAAGCATTCGCGGATCGTAGCAACCTTCGTGCGCATATGCAGACACATTCCGCCGATAAAAATTTCACATGCCAGCGATGCAGTAAATCGTTCGCGCTCAAATCTTACCTGAATAAACACCTCGAGTCGGCCTGCTTCAAAGAGAGTAGTAGCGGTAGTGGCGGTGGCACTAACGGCGCTATACCGGCACCGGACGAAGCCACCGCCCCTGCAGCCACTGCAGCCACCTGCCCCACTCAAGGATACGTCTGCTAGTCCTACCCCCACATTCCATGCTCCCGCACTCTTTATACATGAAATATATTATATACATATATATAAATATATATTTATTATATTTATTTTTAATCATTCAGAATATTCAAACGAATAACAGTTTCATAAACAACGAATATATATTGTACAGAAACAAGTTTTTTTGCTATTTATTATTACTAAACAAATTAGTCAAGATGTAGCTAGTCTATTAAGAATTGTAGTCTGAAAAAAGCAGAAAAAACAAGAAACTCTAGTGAGAATAGTGAGCTCTAGTCTATCGAAATGGGGACGCTATAGGTACTAAGGCACAGTTATATATTTTAATTTCTCAAAGGTGACCAGCTGATGAAAAATGGTATCTAAAATAAATAAATTAAATAAATAAATAAATAAAAATTAAATGGAAGACTGTTTTAAATTTGAAAATAATACTTAAAAATTACATAAAATTGACTTAATCTCTCAGGCTGCTACTAAAAAAAGACTTAAACAACACAAAGGGGTAAAAAAAATCTGTTGCTCGTATAAAATTTACACTAATTATAAAATATTAATACAACGAATTTTAAAGATTATTTAAAATATTTTTAAAAATATAAAAGCGTAATGAGCGTAATTTATTAAAGAAACTTAGTTCTTATTCTTCTTAGATCATTACAATTTTGAAATATTTTAGATTAGACTATATTATCTAAGTAAAATTTTTCCTTTATAATAGAAACATATTTTAATAATTTGCCTACTTGCTAATTATTTTTCAAAATGCCAATTTTCTTCATTCAATATTATATAAAAATGTGTCGTGCCATATCCTGGTCCAGGACTTGAAAATAAAAAGCATCCAAAATTTAATTATATGAAAATAATAGCCCTCTAAATGAAATTTTGCATTATCCCAAAAATATTTCTTACTACGCCAATTCTCAAATATATCTTGAGTATTGGCGTAGCAGTTACTAAGACAGAATTTACGTCAATATTACGTAATTGTGAAAATTACGTTCTTTTTGTAGTTAGGGAAGAATATTTCGGCTATAAAGAGTGATATACACTTGTATTGCAAGGTAAAAGTATTTTGCCTTGTGTTTCAGCCGAGAGACATAATAACCGTCGAATTGCGCATGTCATGTGTCACTCTTGCTTGGACTAGACAAAAATTAGTTAATCCCTTAAAAATATTAACAACTTATTTTATAACCGCTTTCCTGTTTCTTTGATTTTAGACCTTACTACACCTTTGATTTATTATTATTTACGAGTAACATTTTTTTTTCTACCCCCTATTGAGGAATATAAATACTAAAACTATTGTATACCTAAGTCAATATTCAGTCTAGATGAAATCAATTCCGACCATATGCAGATAGGATTAGAGTTAAGTCTTTGGTTTAGAGAGAGGTTTTAGTACTTTAAAAATAAATAAATAAAAGGGGGCTTTCCGAGAATTAACAACAGCACAATGGCGAATATAAACACCAGCTGTTAAATAATAATAATAATAATATTTATTATATAGATAAGAAAAAGAAAAGAGGATAAAATAAAAATATATATTATTAATAAATAAATAAAATAAAAAATATATATATAAATATATAAATAAAATAGTTTTTACACAATTATATATTGTATATTACACAATATTGTTAATTTTTATGTTACAAATTTGTAAGTTGCTAGACCCTCGCCCCGTGTGCGTGCCATGCTGTTACATTCCAAGACGATCTCTTGGGGCCCCCCCTTTGCGTACCCGAGGCGCTTTCGACCAGGGCCAGGGGGTGGGGAGCCTCTTGTAAATATTTATACTATAGCGTACTATCAAAAGTTATATAAATACAAAAAATATATATATACATAAAATAAATATAATATTGCAATATTTTTGCAGAAAAATGAACATGTAAATATAAATATAAAGCTACCAAAAAAAAAAAATAATTTAAATCTAGTCATAGAGTTAGTCATAATGGGATGTTTTGTTGGTTGGTAATGTTAATATTTATTTATTTATTTAATAAAAAAAATTTTCATTGAAATGATTGATATGAAATTCAAAGATATGATTCTACTTTCAGAAATAGAAAATCTAAAAAAAAATCGAAAGAATTTTTTTAATCAAAATACTATTTACTTATTCAAAATAAATATTTATAAAACAATAATAATTAAGGGCTGTGGTAATTATTTATTCACCATCAAGTCAACAACGTTTCATCACATTAAGTACAAAAACATTTAGCACTTAAATAGAGACGAGGAGATTTTAAAATCAAGAATGCCGAGAGTGTCTTTAGTTTTTGGTAATGCTTTATATATAACTTTATATATAACCAGTACATCCCCGATATATTTCTCCGTTTTTTTCTTAGTTAACTTATTCTCACTTCTAGAAATAAATGTCTGCTCGCAGCCTATGATCATGACGTACCTATGTCAATCAATAGCCTGACATTGCAAACATTTTCTGATTATAATATTAGATATTGATAATTATCAATTTCAACTTTATTATTTACAAACAAATTAATTAAAATAAAAGTGACTATTTTTTTCTTTTATTATCAATCGATTTTTCGAAAGAAGAGAAAAAATAATAATAAAAAATTATATAAAATAAAAAGATTAGTAAATTAGCCAGAAAAACCGAGTAATCCAATAATAATAATTTCAAGAAACGATTAATTGGCCAAAAAAATTTAACAGTGATCATACATAAATATAGATTTTTTTTAACTTTATACAAAACTAGTGAATAACAGAAAACAAGCTAAGATAAAATTACGGCCGATATGGACGAAAAAAAAATTTAATTACGATAAACATTTGGCTTTGAATATCGATATTCTTTAAAATTCTCAGGTAGGATGGATTAAGGGGATAATAGAAAGGGTGCTCGGGGGAGGGCTAAGCCTAAAGAAGCGTTAAATCGGCCGATTAATCGTTAAACTTATGATAATTTCTGTCTCTAACATTTCACCCCTTTACAATGATATCTCCAAAAGAATATAATAGAATCCATATCTTTGGATTATATATATACATGTACTTAAAAAACAAATCTAGTCTTTTAAAAAGTCAAATGTAAATACGTAAACTACTCCCTAAGAATATTTATTTTTATAACCAACCAATAAACATCTTCGGTCTTATAAACAAATAAAGAATAAATCTTCGCTAACGTTTAAAGTTGATGATATTCGAGAGTCAGTCAACACAGTAGGGGATCCTAGTGCAATAAATCTCATGTACAGTTTAATATAATATATTTTAGGATTAAACAAAAAAATATATATACAACAACAAGTCAAGTTTGCTTTTTGGGAAATGTTGTAATATGTTGTTACCTTCATTTTGCAAGCAAACATCCGATGTCATCTATCTAGTTTATAAATCGAGTCATTTTTTTAAACTTTTTTTTTTTTTTTATGTAATTTATCATTAAGATACATCATCTCATGTCCATTTTTCTATTTTGTTAATAAATATTTTCTTTTTTTTTATCATTATATACATCATTTTTTTTTTTACCATTACATACATCATTTTTTTTTAACATTAAAATAACCAATCTCTAAGTTTTTTTTTTTAAAACCGTTCATCTATATTTCTTTAGGAATTATAATAAAGACGAATTCTTAAAAAAAAATTTAAAATCGATAATGAAGAATTTTCACGCCTTACCAAAGAGACGTGGTGACGTCATTCTGAGCCATAGCATTACCAATAGACGTAAACAGTAACGCTATTAGGTTCTTTTACATAATCCTTGAAATATCCGCTTTCATGGAAAGGATTACCTCGCTCCAGTCAAATAGTAAGGGAAAGGTGCCCCACCATTAACAACAGTAAGATAAATGCGCCCTAGTTTTAGAATGGAATTAAAAAAATCACACAAATACATTTATTTTTCTCTCTCGTTTTTCTTCTTATCTTATATATTATAAAATAGAATTGGGCGGAGTTGAAAAAATTTGAAACGTTTGAAAGGCATATAAGTATTTTCGTCTAAAACCGACCAAAGAAATAATCATTTTTTTTTTTTTTTTTTAATATGAAAGTTTTTTATTCATCATTTTATGAAATGCTTAAGAAAGGGTAAAAAAATATTTTGACAATATTAATAACTCTTAAAAAAAAAAAAAAAAAAAAAACTCCCTCTCTTTTTTTCATTAAGATAAGTATCTCTTTCAAATACTATTTAAATGCCAATTAGTAAATGTCAGAGAAGTTAATGATTTTTTTTTCAGGATCCTGAGGGCTCTAAATTCCCTTCAGAAAGTCACGCGCCTTTGCTAATTGCTTGCACAAATAAACAAACAAAAACACCTGCTAAGGGAGTTTTTTTTTTTAATTCCTTAAAGAGAGAAAAAAAAATCAGAGATTGGTCAATTTAATGTTTGATTTGCTTCATCCCATCTCTCGCCATCATCATCATTTTTTTGTTTTTACTGATGCGTTGTTCGCATCAACATGGTGATTAATCTGATAAGAAAGAAGGGGCATTAATATCACCTAGCACGCAAATCCGGCTTAGGCACACGTTCATCCCTCCCCTCATCGGTCCCCTAGTTCTGTTTGCATGGAAATTTACTGCCACTAACAATTCCTTCTAAAAGAGAGGATATTTTTTATTAAAATATTATTGATCTATATTTACTATCCGATTTGTTTTATTTAGCCGGGATTTTTTAATACTACCGCCTAAAAAAATCCGGTATTAGGACCGCCCAAAGAACGAGACAAGTTCAAAGCTCAAATTAAAAAATCATTACAATATAATAATAATAGTATTATAGTTGTAGAGAGAAAAAAATTTTATTAAAAAATTTATTACAATATTTATATTATTTTTTTTTCTTGGCAGAATGAAGAAGAAAAAGGAATATATTTTAAGGATATTCAAACTCATACAAAAGACAAAATGCCACATTCTGAAAATTAGGTAATTTCTTTTTTATTTATTTATTAGTTAAGAATAACAAATTTCAAATTTTTCAGACTAAGGTAGTGAAAAATTGGAAATTTTATATTTATACATATAATAATAATATCCAACCTAGTGGCATATTATTGTTATTTTACTTATTTTACAATATTTCAATGATTTTTTCTGCTTAATTATTGAATTTTTTAAATATTTTGAAGGGGAACTTCATCTTATCCTTCAACGCATTATACCCTTAAACGCCTAGATACATTCGAATTTGGGCCCTCACGTTCATTGTGAATTCAACCATTCTCCACTTCTTTTCCCATTTCTCACACAATTTTTCTTTTTTTTTTTAATTTTAATTTTAATTAATTTAATTTAATTTTGAGTTGTTGACTCTTAGAATACATATAAAAGATACCGGATGTTAAAAGAAAATAAAAAGAGCTTAAAAAAAAAGAAAGAGAATTTAATGAATTTTAAGATATATACTGTATATTTCAATTATTTTTATTTTTAACTAACTATTTATTTATTTTAAGTTGATTTTGAGGCAAGTAAAAAAAAATTTCAAATTGGCATTTCTAATGATTAAAAATTGAATATATAGAAAAATCATATTATTTTTTGGAATTAGAAATAAATAAATAAATATCAAATCGAAGCCAAATAAAGTGCAAAATATGTAGATGAAAGGATCATTGAATTGAAACCAGGGCCAAAATAATAATAAAAAAAAAAAATTAAAATTGGTCCTGAATGTAAAAATTATAAGTAGAAATAAGTAGAGTATTAAAGGGAAAAAAATATTCCTAAATCCATTTAAGTTAAGCTTCAGAGCCCCATTTGCTCAATATATAATCAAATTATCTAAGTTTGGATATTAAATAGGATCGCGATTAATTAAGCCATTTGGAAGTTGTGTAACTAAATTAGTTCAATTAGTTTCTCTCTTAAAGCCAATAACACGTCTTATAATTTATTCAAAGAAAAAGGATTTCTCAACACTAATAAATAGAAACGGAAGAGTTGTTTTTTTTGTTGCCAGTGTTGGTACCCCCTCGGCTTTCCGCTTGCATGATTCTATTGTTGCTTCCTTCATGCTCTGTCTTTGTGTACTTTAGAATATCTATCGTATCTATCTTCTTCTTCTTGAGAGACTTAGGATTTAGTCCTGATGCTCATTCGCCTCCTTTGTCTCCTTTGGCTTCCTTCCTCTCATGTTGACTTCTTGTTCTTCTTCTTGAATTGCCTCTTTCGACTTTACATTGTTCTTAACTTAATAACTAACTATTCCTACTCAAATAGTCGAAATATAAACTATTGGACAAAATTATATTATTACTTAAAAGGTTTGTTAAGAGATATTATAATTCTTTTGAAAATAAAACTTCGGAAGGATGTTACACCCACTTCAGAATGGGAATTATTCTATTTCAAAAATGGGAAAAAGATTCCCCCACTAAGACCTCGCTCTCTTTAACCAAGGTCAGATAAGCCTCAACCAATCACAAAGAAAACTGACTTTAGGGTGGGGGAAGATTCATCGAAGCCACTATCTTTCCTTATCATTAAATCATTAGATAGTGTATAATTCAAACTTTTTGTGATCCAATTATATAAGATATATCTGAAAAATTGTAGGGAATTAATAATTAAAAGAAGAAAATTTTTGCTGTGTTATAATTTTTATAGATGAGAACGCAGGTTTGGCACTAAGTCAGCCTTTGGATGCTCAATAAAAAACTCAAAATTGGGACGTTTCGAAGAAGGTATACTAGTTCATCATCAGTTGTATTTATGTCCAAAGATGGCCAGCTTGTATTTGAAATACAAAATATACATATAAGAGCGACAAAATTGTTAATGCATGGTACAGTCTCATATGTATTTCAAATACAAGCTGACCACATAAATACAACTGATGATGAACTAGTAAACCTTCTTCGAAACGTTTTGAGTTTTTTATTGAGCATCTAAAGGCTGCCTTATCATCAATAGGAATTAATAATTAAAATTTTATTAGAGATCACGTGTGCTAGGATTTAATTAGATTTTAATTTATAAAAAATTTCAAATATTACAATAAGTTAATCACAAGGATTTTATCCCATTTTTCGAAAAGTATTTAACACACTATCCTGCGACAAGGAACTTAATAACTCTCTTCTATAGGGTAAAGTAATGTAGAAACATTTGTATAATAATTCTCTCATAACACAACTGCTTGATTGCCCTCTATCTTATATCAGACGATAATTTTCCAAATAAAGACAAAAACTCATTTAAGTAAAATTTAATGGAATAATATCTCTCATATTTAATTAATAAATCTTTCAGATAAAATTATAATTTTGTCCAATAATGTATTATAAAATCTCATAAGATTTTATTGTTATATTTTCGTAATCAAAGAAAATGGGTCTTTGTTCACTCGTAGAGTTTAATATATAAAAAAAAAAGCACTGCTTTTAGTATTAATTATTTTATTTTAAAAAACACCTGGCGCATTTTCTTATTCTACGAGTGACTAATAAAATCCCATAGAAAAATGCCATTTGCTCATTGTAGTGAATTATTATAAATATAATCCTAGTACACTATTAGAAAAAATAAAATACAACAAATACTTTCTCAGTCCGTCCAGCAATTATTCAAAAAATAAATCTCTTTGTTACAATTAAAAAATAATTATAAAAAAAAAAAAAAAAAAAAAATATGAAAGTGAAAAAATAATTATCACCAATATATTGTAATTAAAAAAAGAAATATAGAAATTTTACTTTTCATGCCGTTAGAACAATGTCAGCTGTTGACAAGTTGTCCCGGGATTCTGGGTAATCGTTTCAAAATTATATTTTACTTTCTTTTAGCGTTACTTGGATTCTTCATTAATACATAGTTTCTCTCTCCTTCTTCATTTATATAAATTAGAGGCTGACACGTGGTGGCTACTTGAGGGAATAACTAATGGGGTAGATTCCCGCTCTCTCCTAGGAGAGAAGGCTTAACTGGAAAATTTTTGTCCTTATTTTATCCTTTCGGTTAATCTTTTTCTAGTTATAACTAATATTTTAATGCAGAATTATCCAAAACAATATTTTTTTTATTCATCAGTCGCCATTTATTTATTCAAAATTTTTTTTCCCATATATATATATATATATATATATATATATATATATATATATATATATTTTTTATTTTTTATAAC